>PYAF01001739.1:256920-274145 GCA_007407185.1 Glycine tomentella | reverse complement strand
GACTTGTTTTTAATCATTGCAATTAATTATTATTTCTGTTTAATTTTATATATTCTGCCAAATTCCTTCAAAAACCCCCCAACACGTTTTCAATCCCTTAAACATCGACAATTGATCCTTGAGAGACGACCTAGGAGTCACTTTCCTAGTACTACATTAAATAAATATTAATTTGACGGAGTACGACCTTCGATCAGTCCTGCATAAGAAGGGCCTGCCTGATAAGGGTCCGGCTGGGACAGGCCTGCATAAGAAGGGCCTGCCTCATACGAATGCACATGAGGAGATCGACATGGCGTGCCCTGCTCTGCATACACCGGCATAGGAAACTCAGAAGCTTCGGTGCCATATGGTGAATGTGGTTGCCAAGCGACACAGGCTTCTGCACTATAATCCATCTGGTCGAGCATGTCATCGAGCTGTGCCTCAGTCCACTGGGACTGCATGTTCATTCCACAACCAAACCCGCCATCTACATCTGCATATGTCATTGCAGTCTTAACATATGCGGCATGGGTCTGCGATGGGCCTGGGGTAGGCATTTGGGCTTGGGTACTAAAATCGGCGTAGTCCATGCCCCCATGCCCCCCCTGCGCAGTAGCCTCGTAATATACAGGCTGTGTCCCATATGTCGATGCAATAACAAGGGGCCTATAGTAACCCCGGTGCGCGGCCTCGGTCGAACAATGGGCTCAGGAACCTGTTGCACCGGTCTCCGCCGACGGTCTAGCCCAATACCCTCTTTTCTTCGTCGGCCAACTGCAACTGAAATCTCTGGTTCGGCCTCAAGCTGGGCTTCGGGAGCATGTGGGCCTGCTTCCTCCACGTGACAGCTCTCGGCGAAGACAGACATTAATCGACCGACCTCTTCACCTGCCCAATTGAAGTCGAAGGACTCCTCCCTGTTCGGGCTAGTTGCCGCGAAGTACAACGCCTCCAGCCCATCAAGCTACAATTTTGAACATATACACATAAATGTCAGATGTGTGATGTGCGATAATTATATCAAATAGACAAATGATGATGGAACAAAAACTTACACCACGAGCCATCTTCGCGCCCTTCTTTGTGATGAACCGCTTCCTGTGTTCTCTGTACCAGACCATGTACTCATGGTGTGGTGACAGCAACCCCTGAATCAAGGGGGGAAGCTCAATGTGTTGGTCCCTAGCATCCCATCGCGAAATAAACGGTCTGAGTTTACGAACCCAGTTGTCTTCTCGTTTCCCCCGAAGCGAAAGGTCATGCATACCCTTCAGCTTCCTCGGAGCGCGTGGGATTGGCTGATCCCTGCCGAATTGCCGCATGCATCGATCCGGCTGCGAATATTCGACTGTGTGGAAGCATATGATAGGCATAGTTGCCATCCACAGCAGTCGCTCATGATCAGAAGCACCAAGGAAGTCGTAGTTCCCATATGGTTGCCAAAGGACCTGCACAGAACAAAATAACACTTTATTAGTTCACAGCATGTTCCATAGATGCAAACGTCCAGCAATTGAAAAACTATTATATGTACCTCGTTTCGGGTAAGGGAGTCGAATGCCATCCTGTACTCGACCAGATCATGTGATTTTAATCGACCTAAAGCGTTAAAGCTAATTTCAAAATAAGTAATGTTAGTATAATATAACACTTCATTGTTACAATTGTAAACAAGAACAACATATAATCACACATACCAATGTCTGAAATGCCAGTCCGACTGTGTAGGCAGCGGAATAGCTGGGGCAATTGGTGGAAATCTGAGCCACGCCCACACATGAAGAAGCATATGACACCCACCGATGTCACTCTTGTCTGGATCTGTGCACTCACACATGTGTCTAAACAAATGTGAAAGGACAGCGGAGCCCCAGCTATATCGACCGATGTCCGAAAAATCCCCTGCAAGCAACGACATGTATCGTGCTACGACCATGCTACCCCCAGATCAGTCGCACAGCAGCCATGATCCGATAAGTTGTGCAATGTGGGCCTTTGTGAACCGCGTCACGTGAACAAGTTCGGGAACAACCTCACCCCAATGCGCAAAATGTCTATCAAAGAAAGACAGGCGCAAATATCCACCTCTCAACTCGATGTCATCAGGTTCATGACCAAACACCTCCTCAATGACGGTATCCCACTCGTCAACCGTCACTCCAATAACCACATTGCCCTCCATGGGCAATCCCAGAATACCAGCCACGTCTTCCAACGTTATGGTTATCTCACCCTGCGGCATGTGGAAGGTGTGAGTCTCTGGCCTCCATCGTTCAACCAAAGCACTAATAAGCGCAGAATCCATCTGAAATACATAAAAATTATTAAACAACTTCATTGTTCAAATTAACCAGTGTTAACTAATATCATAATTGCGTGGTTGCATACCTGGATATGTCGCATGTGTGCGACATGAAGAAACCCAGCTTCGCGCAACATGTCAGAAACAACATCGGGGATATCGTCCGCATCTGGTCCACCGCCCAGTTTACCACGTCGAGTCTTCAATACCCGAGGTGGCACGGACCCGTTCCACACAACTTGTGAAACGTGCGTGCGCTGAATTCGCCTACACAGAACGCCCCACTTGTATGGGGTAGGGACAACATAGACAGTGGAATCCATGGGCTCAGCCTCATGATTGGATGCAGATCGTGATGAAGATGTGGAGGACGAATCAGCCATCTAATCGGTATCTTCATGTACAAAAATTTAAAACCACGGTAAACAAAATATTAAGGATTACCAAATCATTCCAACAAAATTTTCTTATATATCAAATACATTAAACCAAATACACTAACACAACATAAGCCCGAAAGCTTAGCCGATATCCATAAACCCTAAGTAAAAAAACATAAGCCCTAAACCATAATCATAACATAAGCCCTCAGACTAAACCGTAATCCAACACAAAGCTTTAAACACCCCAGACCTCAGGTTAATTCTATCTGTCATCATGACAGGCGTTTTCCCATACAGACAACTATTCCTACTTGTTCCAATAATTGTCTTTCTATCTCATCTGTGCTCACGTTCTTCTTTGGTTATTATTTGTCTGTGTTTATGTAACACTCATTAGGTTATTCACTGCCATAACCCTAAACCACAATCTGTAACCCAAGCCATATACACTAATGAAAACATTAGACTTAGATCGGAAGCCGTAAACCCTAAGTCAGTAACCGACGACCTAAACCCTAATCACAACATCATATCTAAACCCTAAACCAAATTCCATAAACCCAAATTATGTAACCCAAGCCCTAAACCATCATGACAACATCAACCCTAAACCTAAACCGGAATCCATACACCCTAGCTTTGTACTGTAACCCAAGACATAAATCCTAAACCCTAGGTCTGTTCCCAGCGACATAAATCATAATCACAATATAAACCCCTAACCTTAACTGAAATCCATCAACCCTACGTCTATGCCTGAAGACCTAAACCCTAATCACAACACCACACCTAAACCATAACCCGGCACACACAAACCCTAACTCTGTACCCCAACCTATAAACCCTAATCATAATGTCAACCTTAAACCCTAAACCCGATTTACATACACCATAATCACTACCTTAGGGCCTAAACCCTAATCACAACATAAGCCCTAATAACAATGTCCCATAGGCCATAAACCCTAATAGCAATGTAAACCCTAATCCTAAACTGAATTACGTAACCCTAATTACTAGCCCACACCCTAAATACTAATCACATCGTAAACCCTAAACTAAACTGGAACACCTAAAACCCTACTCACTAACCTAATATATATGTCGCTAACAAGTTCATATGATCCTAACAATTTTCTAATTTAAAAATATGACAAACTAAATACAAAGCACAATCAGTTAAATCGACTTACTAGTTGACAGCGCTTCAATTCAGCAGGGCTTCGCTTCAGACAATTCAACACCCAAAATCTAGAGAGAAGGCAGAGCTAATTCTAGAGAAAAGGCGGAATGGACCAAATGTCATTTTCAAGCGCTTTTATAAGGACAAGGGGACCTAAACACGCCTGACTTGGGGCGTGTTTAAACACGCCTAGCCCTGGGCGTGTTAGGCTACCCCATTTTGCCAAATATTGAATTTTTTGCACCATTTTACTAATTAATTAATTAAATTGTATTATTTTTAAATTTTAGCCCTAAGTCAAATACTACTTAGACCAACAACATATTAATTATTAAATAAGAAATAAAATCTATAAAATTTATAATTTCGAATAAATTCCAATCAATAAAGAGTTTGTTTTAATATTCTCAAACTGTCAATTAGTTTGTTTAAGAGTTTACTTTGATATATATTTTCAATGTAAGTTTTTTATACTTACAACCAATTACAATTCATGGTATGTATAAAATAAGACGCAAACTTTTAAATAATGACATTTTGCAATTGATTGACATTGTACATATATCCGTTTTAGACCAATGTAGATTATGTTAAGTCAAACTTTTTTTTCCACTAATAGGCCTAATAAGTGTTATTTTAATTTTTCAATGCAATATTAATATTAAGATTATGTTAAGTCATAAGCCGAATCATAATTTTTAATAATTTTGATTAGATATAAATAATTATAAAATTTAAAAGTTGTGTCTTATACTCTATACTAATACATTACATCTATATCTAATAGATAAGGAGGATGCAAATTGTTAAACTCTGATATGCATTTAAGACTATATTAATACTATGTATCTACGATTTCTTTTATAAAAAAATGTCTTGAAACACTATTTTTAGGATCTATCGAACACCAAGCAAAAAGCAAAAAGGTGTCAAGCCCAATGTTGTGTTTGTTGGACCGAATGTGTATTATGGTTGTTGCTTCTTGCACCTCAAAAAAGTTTTCCTACACTTTTCTAGAATGTTTTTTCCCTTTTGAATTGATTATTCCGAAAGCATATATTAGTTACAAATCTGGAAGCTAAGAAAGGGTACTTGAAGCAAGTTTCTGGTACAGGAAGCAATAATAATGTATTATAAACCCGTCAATTTGGCCCAATTTAGTGTAAGCAACCTTGATTCTTCTGTTATTAGTTAACTTTTAACTAAAGAAAACATTGAATAACTTATACAACAAATACATTTTTGTCAATATTATTTTTATACTTTCAATCTTTATATATTTTTCCTTAAACTTGATGGGCAATCAAGATGTATATCTTCTAGAGATCATAAACTTCATATGCTTGCCCTTAAAATTTGCATATCAGTCACGACGGGGGCCAATAACCCACATGTCCCGTATCGAACCTGATTTTGATACCATATGTATGTAGAGAATCAAATGATAATGGCTCAGTCTATCTATTGCTTTGGAAGTGTATATGTACAAAAATAAGATTACAACAAGATAAGATTCAGATTATTCAAATTTCTGGAAAAATATATATTTTTTATATTTTTTAATTATTGTTATAATAATTTAATATAATATTATATATAAAATTGTTCTTATCAAAATATATGGAAATATTGTTTACTGAATTGGAAGTAGTCCAATTGGATTCCAGATTTTGCCAAGGTGAGTCAACCTTGTTGAGGATGTTGAGAAGAGGGAAATTTAATATAGTATTATATATAAAATTATTCTTATCAAAATAAGTTGTTGACTACGGAAACCCCACTTTTGAGGATGGACTTCACTCTTGAGGGGAATAAACAATTTACTTAAAATTACATTAATAATTTTTTTTTTTACATGATCATATTATTATTATTATTACTATTATTATTATTAATACTTATAACACTTATATTAATAATTACTAATTACTAATTATTAATATAATATTTATAATTCTTATCAATAAATTTTATATGTCTCCGTGTCCCCATGCGATGCACATAATACTAGTACTATCTACGATTCAAAGCAAATACAGTTCAAATTAGTAACAAACAGATAAACATAAAATCCCTTGATCATAGGAGATGGTTTGTTAACAAGTTGACTAGCAGGTTTTTTATTTTATTTTATTGGTGTCCAGGGGTGGATCCAGAAAAAAAAGTAAGGGGAGCACTAGTGGCGGGGATTCGGAGTCGGCGCCTCCGAAATTTTTTTTAAAGAAAATTAAAAGAACAAATTATTATAACAAAAATGTGAAAAAAAGTACAATTCAAAAGAGAAAAAATTGACAAAATTAACATGTAATCGATGCTTAAAAGTAACAAGAGTGTAACTACTGCATTCATATAAGTTACCAACATATATACTCACATTCACTCATTTCTTATTTTTCATCTTTTTTATTATTCTTTTTCTATGTTTTTCAATTTTTACTCTTATATAAACATTTAAATTATTTTTTTATTTTACTTTATTTTATTATTATAAAAAAAAATTATATTCTTGAGAATTTAAGAGGGGGTACTGCTCCCAAATCTAATACCTGCGTCCGCCCATGTTGGTGTCAGTAGATAATGTTTATGATAGAAAATAATTTATTATGCATGAAGGGAGTGAAATGTGTTTTATCCTTAAATAATTGTTATAAATCATTTAAAGGGCAAGGTAATTGAATAAAGCTTGCGTAGCTCTTTCCACGTCTCCCCCACTTCAATACTTTGTACTAGAATTAATCCTTTCAAAATCTCCACGTAAACAGAAGTCGTACTTCCTTTTACTTTTTTGGCCATAATAATTCTTCAACCTTTAATCATGCCGAATTAACTTAGCTTGTAATTCCTTCTTGTTTAGACGCCAACTTAAATTCATTCCCATGTTATAAACATTCCTTCTCCAATAATAAATAAATAAATAAATAAGAACATTATTTCCAATCACTGCACATTCAACTTTCCCATCTATAAATTACCATGCTACATTGTAACCCTAATTAAGTATAGACAAATCCAAAATCTCTAAAGTCTAAGCAAAGAAAAAATGAGCCTTCCCTCTTCTTCCCTTTTGTTCACTCTCACAATCCTCTTGTGTTCTTTCCTTTCTTTTGTTTGTGCCAACCGTCTCATCCAACAAACATGCAAGAATTGCTCAAAAAACGACCCCAACATAAGCTACAAATTTTGTGTAACATCATTCCTATCAGACCATAGGAGCCACTACGCCAAAAATCTCCAAGAACTAGGGCTAATCTCCATCAAGATAACAAGGCACAACGTGACAGATACTAATGCTCACATCAATGAGCTTTTGAAGAAAAACAAGAGCTTGGACCCATTTATCAAAGAATGCTTAGATGATTGCCTTGAAGTCTATTCCGACACCATTTCCACATTTAGAGAAGCCATTAGAGATTACAAGGCAAAACGTTATGCCGATTGTAATGTCAAGCTAAGCTCAATAATTGATGCCTCTACGACATGTGAGGATGGATTCAAGCAAAAGAATGATGCCATTTCGCCACTAACGAAAAGAAACAAGGATACCTTTCAGCTTTCCGCTATAGCACTTTCCATTGTTAACATGCTCATTAATACGGATAAATAAATTAAAGGTTGCATTATCTGATCATTTTGTAATGGTTAATAATTTGGGTGTTTAATATTTTTTTTCCTAAGTTAAAGATGGTAAGTGTCTTTCAATTTACTGGATTAAAAATTATTCTTATTTACAATACATAGTCGTCGCTGAACTAAATATTTATATAATATACTTTTATAAATTGTTTTGCTATGTGCTTGTCTTGGACTCTCAAATTGTATATGTTGGCTCTTGTGTTTGCTTATCTTGAAAGACTAACTAATGTATAAAGAATAATGATTATTGGAGTTCGTGACTTCAAGCAATAGTGATCTCATATTGTCTTTAGCTTGAAAGATAGCATAGTTATAAGTTGAACTCCAAAACATTTTGTTTTTTTTTTTAAGAAAAAAAATATTATTTTCAATGTTTGGTATATCGATCAGCAAGTTTTACTTTGACAGACATAGGACTAACACATTTTATTTTAAAGCTTTGTTAATTTTGAATAATGTAAAATGATATCATATGATTTATATAGTCAATCTTAATTAATAAATTAAACAAAAAATTATTGATATTGATAGTAAATTATTCTATCCCGTACTTTCGTCATTGCTTTATGACTCTGAAGAAGGATCACCCAATAATTTCTTCTACGAACGAGAGTAATTGGCAAAATCAAATAGACATTCTAGCTAATGTTTAATAGTTTAAGTAAATAACAATTTTATTTTATTTTTACTGTAAGCGGATCTAACAGGAGAAAAGAGAAGACTTTGGTCATCCCCAATTTTCAAAACATTATTTTACAATTTATATTCATAGATTTTATTTTTTATATAGAAATGTATTATTTTGATAATTTATTAATTTAGTTACTAATTTTTATATATTAAATTTAAGTAATTACTTTTCGCAAAAGTAAAGGTTTATCTCAATATACTCTCTTTTATTCAACATACCCACATAGTTGATCTTCTCATAAATACTATTTGTCTCATATCAAGCATTTTACATTTTGTCATTATTTATATTCTCATATAATGTTACTAAAATTTTGCCATTTCTTATTTATTTAATTTTTTATACAAAACCTTATTTATTTAGTTGTTAATATAATAACTTTCTATACATAAATTTGAATTTAATAGATTATATCAAATAAATAATTTTGTTTTACATTTATTATCAGAATTCGCTCATCCAATTTTAAAGTTTTATACATGGAAAGGATCAAATAATAATAATATAAACTACACTAACTATTATATTATTTAACAACTTTAAAGTAAATTACATAGATTTTATGAGGATTACTCTAATTATTACACTCAATCACTATTACAAAATTTTTATTCAACACCGCCAATTTAACATTGGTTATAAGAAAAATCGATGTTAAATTATTCTGATGGTATTTGCATAAATAAATGGATCTTCTTAACATTAATTTTCGAAAAATCGATGTTACTAGCAGAAAATTAACATTGGTTTGTAGTAAACCAATGTTGCTAGTACAATGTTAACATCGGTTTTCAAAAAATTGATGTTGTTAGTAATTAGTTAACATCGGTTGTTGAAAATCATTGTTGTGAAATGCATCATTAACATCAGTTTTATTTAAAAACCAATGTTGGCTCTTTTATAATAATTCTAAATCTCTTACTCTAGCGCCTTACTCTCTCGAGCTCACTTTGTTGCCTTCACTCTCTCAAACCCTCACCTCCCTTGTTGCCACTTTCGCGTTTCCCACTGAATCCCTGCATGTCTGCCAATGTGTCGCTGCGTGTCTGCCACTGCATCACCGCCACCGCGTCTCAAATCAAGTTTGAACTTACTCCCTTAGTCGCTCCCTTGTCTTTATGTCCATCATCTAGTTACCATCGTCTAGCATATATGTTGTGCATAACCTCTTGAACATGTTCCATCTATTAGCATGTCCTTTGTTTTCACTTGTGATGATGTTTTGTGATGTTAGTGGTTGGACGTGACCATTGCTCGATGATGTTGGTGGAGTACTATTACAATTTTTTGTTGGTGTTTGTTAAGTTAAGGGCTGTCCTTGTTTAGGACTAATGTTGGTTTGTGATGGTGAAGAAACTTGTTCAGGTGAGGGTTGTGGAGGAGGATCTAGTTGTACAAGTTCAATAGTTACGCTATGTGTTTGTGAGGATTGTTGTTGCCTATATGGTGATGTTGGTTGAAGTGAGACTTGTGTTGGTTCAAGATCATTGTTGGTTGGTGATGACTCTGATGATGTTTGTGGAGGAGGATAATTGTTCGTTTGTGAGGGTGATGATGCTAGTGAAGGATCCGGTTGTACAATTACAATAGTTATGTTGCTTTGTGTGGTTCTTGTCTAGATGTTGAGAGAGTCTTTTGATGATTGTTGACTAGGGTTGTTGAGGAAATTGCTTCTTGTGTTATAACTTCATTTTCAGACTTTTAAACTCCTTCAGTTAAGATGTGTTGGCTAATGAATTCTCTTGGACACTGCTCCAATGTGTCCAAGATATTAAACCATCATTGTTCAAAGTATTTATTTTTTGTACTCATTTTGGATAGTGATAACAAGTATTTAATGATCTAGAAAGTTATAGCAAAGTATACAAAAATATTATATATCTTGTGTCAAATTATCTCTTGTATTATATGTACGTCCATATCAACATGTCGTTATATTCTTTTAGAAATTTGGTAAAATATATAGTATCTAAATATACAGAGCTAAAATTTTGTTGTTGGTAAAGAATGATGGATTTATCGAAGACTTTAATTAACAAACCAAATAAACTTTTCGTTATTCCCCTCTATTTTGAAAGGACTAAAGCTTCTAACCACAACACTTTATACTTCAATATTCTTAGATTATTATGACTAAGCATGAACTAGGAAATAAAATGTCATACATATATATTGTGACTGAACGAGCATGTCTTTTGCTCATATTAATTAATTAACCTTGTGGCAATTAGTACGATTTGGCCATTTTTCCTTGATAAGGGGCTAATTTTCCCATTTTGACCATGGCACTAGAAAAGTATGCATAGAAAGATAAAGGGTCATTTCTATAGGCAATGACCTGAGAATCTGTAGAACCACCACTAAATAATTGTTGATCAGTATGTACATGTCCCTTTTTGTTGATGAGGTTCTTGAAATAAGTAGTGTCAAATATAACACTCTTGGTGACATCAAGTGGGGAAAGGTTGTTGTCTCCACCAATGCTTGGACAGTTTGACTTGAGTGATGTTGCAAAGTTTGACTCAATGCTGCTTTCATTGTAAACCCTGCCTCTGAATAGCTGACACCTGGTTTGCCTCGTTGTATGAGCTCTTATTTATGCATGAAAAATTATTAGATGATACAATATTCATATGTGTGATAATATATATTGTTGACATAATATATAATTTTACTTATATTAATATCATTAATTAATTAGTTAAAGTCAAAGTTAGTGAGTAATATGAGAGATCCTCTAATATTTACCTGAGAGGGCTACCATTTTCCTTGGTGTTAAACCTCTTATTTGAAAAAGAAGATATATGGGCACTAAGATCCATTAGTGGGGATGGGATATTCGTAGTGGCAAAATCTTTACCTGTCGAGGTTGAATCTCCTTTGCCTAACCGAACATTCCATGATTGACCTCCCAAACCAAGATACAAAAACCAAAATACCAGTCAATTGTTAAAAGTGGATTGTTAGATATAACATTGTTTTATGTAATTATACCTACTATTTTAAGCTGGAGTAATTATTTTATGATAGAAGTAACTACTATAATGGCCTTGTTTTCTAAAGTTTAGCTGAAATGATTGTTAGAATCATTTATGTAATACTAGTTTTACTTACCAATATTCTCACAACACACTTTCTAAATAGGAAGAGAAGAGAGAAAAGTGTGCTATCTATTTTCTAAATAGGGATAAAGAAAAAAATAAAGGAAAGTGAGGGAGGGTGCAGATCTCTCAAATATTGTGCTATCTATTTTCTCTTTTAGTCCTTTGAATTCCTTTGTAAAGCCTCCACACAGGTACTGATTTCAGACTTATATCAATATCCAAAGAAGAATAACACAATAGATTCACCATAACTGAATGTGTTTTGATCCAGTTTGTATCAGAATGTCAATGGACTCTTTTAGTTCATCTTTTCTCAAGAAACAAGTCTTTCTTATGACTTATTTCTCAAGAAACAAGTCTTTCATACTCTTTTCAGGCTCTTTTTTGTTACGAATGCTTTTATAACATGTTTTATGTAATTAATGATAATTGCTTTATATACAAGTTATGTTCATTATGAGTGAACCTTAGTTTCTTGTTTGAGATTCGATACAATGATTCTTCTTGATAGTTTGATTTAATCATTGTATTGAATCTTGAATTGTCCTTTGGACAATTCAAAATTATTATTATTTTTTATAATAGATTCATATGTACAGGTTAATTCTCTTTTCTTAAATTTGATGAAATTTTAGTATAGTGCATTTCTCTTTATTCTCTAGGTGCATAGTTGATTATGGTGGAATTCATGTCATTGCTTTTATGTCGTGTACTTCTAGATAAATGCAAAATGTTGTCGAAATTTCGTCAAATCTAAGAAAAGAGACTTAACCTTTAAATATGAATCTACTATAAAAAATGTCTTCCTGAATGAGATAGGGTCACACCTTTAATGAAAAAAGTGAGGTTTTCACGCATGGAATAACTTTGTGAGTGTCACAAAGTTATTAGATGGATCGAAGTTGGATGAACGCAAGTCGCATGAGCCCTGCGTATGAGGAAGAGATTGAACAGTTCTTGGAATTTTCCTTGGAAAGAACTTGACCAGATGAGGATAGGATATATTTTTATCCTTGTATAAATTGTTTGAATGGGAGACGACAAGTAGTAGACGACATACGGGAACATCTTCTGTGTGATGGGATTAAGAAGAATTATACAACATGGATATGACATAGTGAATTGACAGACATGCACAGGGGGTCCCAAACTAAACTGATTGATGTAGAAATGGGAGATAGATTAAAGGATATGATATGTGATCTTGGACAAAAATCTTTTCAGCAAGCACATGCCTCTATGTATGATACATTGGAAATCCTTTGTATCCGAGGTGCAAGTCATTGGCATTATTTTCAACGGTGTTAGGTTTGGTTAATGCGAAGGCCAAATACAGGTGGAGTGACAAAAGCTTCATTTCATTGCTTAAGGTAGGCTATGCTTCTAGAAGAAATGCATAAATTAGTTAATGATTGCATACTTTACTGAGATGAGTTCAAAGAAATGCATAAATGTCCCAGGTATGGGATATCGCAGGTACAAAGTGAAGGATGATAACGAGTGTAGTAGTGATGTAAGAACAAAGGCCCCTAACGAAGGTGTTATGGTATTTTCCCATCATTCCAAGGTTTAAGTGTTTGTTTACTAATGGAGTTGACGCAAAAGACCTTACATGGCATGCCGATGGGAGAAACTATGATGGAACGCTTCATTGTCCTACTGATTCTGCCCAATGGAAGAAGATTAATCTTTTGTATCCGGATTTCGGGAAAAAGACAAGAAATCTTAGGCTTGGACTTGCCACTGATGGAATGAATCCCTTTGACAGTTTAAGCACTAAGCACAGTTGGTGGCCTATTTTGCTGGTAATTTACAACATGCCTCTGTGGTTGTGCATGAAGCGAAAATGCACAATGTTGTCTATGATGATATCGGGGCCAAGAAAGCTAGGAAATAACATTGATGTTTATCTAAGTCCCTTGATTGAAGACTTGAGAAAGTTTTGGGACGAGGGGGTTGACGTGTTTGATGGGAATCGAAATGGGACATTCAAGTTGCGTGAAATGGTATTTTGTACCATTAATGACTTTCCAGCATACGAGAATTTGAGTGGATACAATGTTAAAAGCTATTGTGCATGCCTTATCTATGAAGAAGACACAGGCTACAAACAACTAAAACATGGAAGAAAAATAGTGTACACTCAACATTGATGTTTTTTGAAACCTTATCACCCTTATCGGTGATTGAAAAAAACTTTTAATGGAAGCCAAGAGCATGAAATTGTGTTGATACCCTTAATTGGTTAGTCGGTTCTTGAGCGGGTTGAGGACATCAATATTATATTTGGAACAACCCAAAAGAAGTTGACTCTTAAAACTTACATATGGAATAAGATGTAGATATTCTTTGATCTTCTATACTGGTCCGATCTAGATGTTAGACATTGTATTAATGTTATGCATGTGGAAAAAAATGTGGGTGATAGTGTCATCGACACGCTTCTTAACATTCAAGGCAAGACAAATGATGCTTTAAATACTCGTCAAAATCTAGCTAAGATGGGTATACATGATCAATTACCTCCAAGGTCTGATGGTAAGAAAATATACTTGTCTCCAACATGTCATACTTTGTCAAGAAATGAGAAGACAAGTTTTTTTCAGTGTCTGCGGCAAGTGAAAGTGCCAGAAGGATAGTCGTCAAATATTAAGAGCCTTATGTAGGTGAAAAATCTAAAATTAGTTGGCTTAAATGCTCATGATTGCCACGTTTTGATGCAAAAACTCTTGGCTGTGGCGATACGATACATCTTGCTTAACAAAGTTAAGCATGCCATAACTCACTTGTGATTTTTTTTTCAATGCCATATGTATCAAAGTCATTGACCCTCTAAAGTTAGATGACTTGGAAAATGAGGCTGCTATTATCTTGTGTCAGTTGGAGATGTATTTTTCTCCTTCATTTTTTGACATCATGGTTCACTTAATTGTTCATCTGGTGTGGGAAATTAAATTGTGTGGTCCTTGTTATTTATGATGGATGTACCTAGTTAAGCGATGCATGAAGATCTTAAAAGGGTATACAAAGAATCTACATTGTCTTAAAGCACCCATTGTTGAAAGATACATTGTAGAAAAAACTATTGAGTTTTTTTCAGAGTGCATTGAAAAGGCAAAACCTGTTAGACTTCCCGAGTCTTGGCTTGACGAAAGAGTGGGAGGTAAGAGTTCAAGAGGGCTGCATGTTATATCTTCGGGTCTAAAGGAATTGAAACAATCTCATTTGTATATATTGAATTACAGTAATGAAGTTGTGCCCTACATAGTTCGTCATGAAACCTTAGTCAAGGAAAGTAATCCAAACATGACCAAGAATATGGTGTTGAAAGAGCATAACAAGACTTTCCTAAATTGGTTTAAAGATAGAATCTGTAGTGATGATAATGCTTCTGAAACGTTCAGGAAGTTAGCAAATGGGCCTAAAAGAAATGTTAAAACTTTGCAAGGATACGATATCAACAAGTATTTGTTCTACACCAAATCGCTAGAACCAAAGTATAATGCAAAATAGTGGGGTTAGTCTTAAGGATGAATCCTACTACTTTGCTACTATAAATGATGACAATCCTCATTTGGCGTACATGCCTTACTTTGGAGTCATTGAAGAAATTTGGGAGCTTAATTATGTTAAATTCTTGTGTGTGTTTTTAAGTGTGAGTGGGTTGATAGCAATATCAGTGTGCGAACTGATGATTCTGAATTTACTTTGGTAGATATGAAGAAGCTAGCTTATCAGAATGAACTTTTCAACATGGCAAAACAAGCTAAATAGATGTTTTATGTTCAAGATCCTTGTGATGAAAGGTGGTCAATGGTTCTACACAGAAAAACCATTGGTGTTAATCTTGAAGATTATGATTCAAGCCTTGATACTTGTCACACACCTTCCTCCATACACATGCCTAACGTCAATGAAGAAGAAGAAGTTGACGAAGTCCATGCAAATTGTAATGATCAAGATGAAGGACAATTAATTAACATCGTATAATGTAATCATTTTTATATATACTTGTTTCCATATTTACAATTACATAACTTACTATACTTTTGAGCTGACTTTAATTAATGTTGTTTTTTAACAGGTATATGAATATACCACCGAGCTCCCCTCCTCCTGAGTCAGCACCTTCATCGTCTATGTCGAAAAAGACTAGAAAAGTCACATGGCTCAGATCATTGTCTGTCAGACTCGTGGTGGTGGAGACACTACTGCCACATGTGGATCCTACCACTAGGAAAGTTGATGGTCCACACAAAAAGAAATTAAGGATCTATTTGGGGGGTCATTTCTTGAGACAAGGTGGATGTTACATATGTTAACTGGACATAGGTTCCTACAACTCAAACATATTTTATTTGGGTTCAAATATTTCAATTGAAACTTGTATGGTATGGTAATTGGATATATTAAATTGACACATTTTTGTTATTCAATAACTCTTACAATTCATTTTGTATCCAAGGCTGAATATGATATTCTTGAAGCGTTCAATAAAAGAATGAAGAAGAAAATCCTGCAGACTATAAGAGAGTGCTAGAGGCAATTTGAGTTCAATTTGACCTCCAAATGGACTCTAGTAGAAGGCAAGGTGGACGATGTTGCGTCAATAACTGATGCGTAACTCACGGCAAGTGTATCGATCGTTCAAGTAATAATTTGATAAGTAGAGTATCGTCTCCACGAGGATTGAGGCACTAATGTAATTGTAATTATTATCTTAAAATTGGAAGGAATAAAAATAGAAAGAAAATTTATTATTGAATTGTGTTGTAATTTGGAATATATTTGAAAAACAGAATTAAATTTTAATTAAAAAGAAGGTTATGCAGTGATGAAGAATAATTGCAGTAAAAGCACATTCACCTCTGATCCCTACTTGTTTAATTGAATTGATAATTAATTTCAATTATTACAACTACTCAAAGATACACCTTAATTAATTGGTTAAACCCAGATTCCTCGGCCTTTTTAACCCTTTAACCCTAATTAAGAATTCTAATTCCTTAGTAATCCCCTTTCAGATTAAGCTTTAAGCTGGCATATAAACACTTTGCAATCCTTTATCCCTATCCCTAGGTAATGTCAAATTGTCACTTTGTCGCTTTCAGAAACTAAAACCCCAATATCCCTATTGTGAATTATAGTCCTTAGTACCTCTAATAGAGTGATCAATTCTATCAATGGAATTTAAATTTGAAGAACAAGATAAAGAGAAACAATCATAATAATATTCATTAATATCAATCCAATCCACACAAGAGTTCACATTGACTTTGGCTTTTACCACAATCAGGGAGGAATTAGCTAGACATAACTATGTCTAGCTCAAATCAAAGATGAAGAAGGAGATGAGTAGAAATACAAATAAGAATAATAATCAATCCTTGTAATCTTGACTTTCTTCTCAATCTTCTCTTCTTTAGCCTCTGTGTGTGTTTAATTATGTTTCTGTGTGTCTCTGCATGTGTGTAAGTCTCAGTCAGTTTTTGTCCCCTTAAAAACATCCTATTGCTTCCCTATTTATAGCTAGATTGACAAAACCCTAAGAGCTTATCTTTTTATCTTATCTTTAAGCTTGTTTTTGAATTTCCCGCAACGTCTGCGCGGTTGGCCCCAGTTTCACGCGATCAGCGTCAATAGGCAGTGAGTGTGGCGCGACTGGCGCCAGCTTGGCGCGATTCGCGTGAGTTTCCAGAAGGTATGGTGTGAATAGTGTGGTCTTGGCGCGATCCGCGTGAGCTGCTGATGTGCGATTTATACAAATGAATATACGGCAAGTGCACCGATCGTTATCAAGTAATAAAGTGAAAGTAAAGTATCGTCTCCACAGGGATTGATATTAATTTCACAGAAATTAAACTATTATGATTGAAATCACAATCGAAATACAAAAACAGAATTGTTGTTGATTTTGGTTGAGTAATTAACTAATATGCAAAAG
>PYAF01001739.1:240304-255519 GCA_007407185.1 Glycine tomentella | reverse complement strand
GCGGAACTTAATTTTTGCTTTTCTCTTTTAATTGAGGCTCTCATTCTTGCTTTGTACCTGAAATGAGTAATTAGTATTGATTTGCTTTGTAAATATGAAAAACAAGAATTTAACTAATTCTAACCTAATTTCCTAAGAATTATCATAAAATAAAACCTAAAACTATACTAAAATTAAGATGTGTTTACAACACATCAGCTGCAGATTCCAATTGCTTCTTTATTTTGCTTTTTTTCTTCTATTTATTGCTCCTAAATATTAAAATAAAAATAATTAATAATAAAATTAATGATAAGATAATTTATATCTATTTAAAGCCTTTCTTTGATATTTTATTTTTAATTTCTTAATTATTTTATCCTAAAAACTACATATGCTAGCAGCATATCAGACGACGATGACAAAGTCTGCGAGAAGTACGAATTTTGCAAAGAGAAGTGGAACCAATTTTGTCAAAGTCGTAGAGACCCTTTATGGGAGGTTAGTTGTGGTCCTTCAACTTTTTGACATTGACATTTACAATTGATATAAGCATTTTTTTATATATTGTCTATTTCTCACAGGATGTTAGAAAGAAGGCGCAATCCATCCTGAAACAAAACGCTGCCACTCAAGTGTTAACTCATGGGGTTTATAATTTTCTCAAACAAAAGTTAATGGAGGAAAAACAAAAGAAATGATTGGAGCAAGTACCCCAATCCGGGTGCACTGAAACAATCGTTGATCCTCCATCTCCCATTAGAAGACACATTAACGTGGAAGATGGCTCGCACAAAAAAATCAGGTCAGATGACATCTAAGGCGACACACCAAATTGTTGATAGGATTGCAAGTTAATGTTTAGTTTCAATTGTCTCTATGTATAATAAAAACAATAGTCCATAAATAGTTTCATATTTTGTTGATTGCAGGATTCCCTGGAAAAACTATTCGCATAGGGTAGCTTTGTATCCCATGGATGTCAAGATTTACTGACTGCTGCCATTGGACGACTAGAGCACCCTGATTGTGTCCGTGCTGTTAGAGCTGGTTTGATGATCAGTTAATACTTTGGACCAACTTCATCAAGCTCCCACACATCTACGTCAATCATCCCTGAAAAGCTAGATCGACTTAAACAAAATATTGAGGAAGAGCTTGTACAAAATATTAGGGACGAGCTAGACCAGTCAATCACTGAAATGTGACGAGACAATTAATGTTGTCCTTCAACCAAATGTAGTCCCAAGGAATCGAACCTCCTATTGAGCCTGAGGAAGCTCCTTCTGGTGTCTGTGTCAGCACAAAAGGAAGCTTTGTTGATCCCTCAGGGTAGAACCAGACACGAATGCATTAGATAGATGTGGGTTGTATGTTGATGACAATCCTCCCTACCTGGTTGCCCTTGGAAGAGTTTATGAGGGGTCGACAATCGTGCACCACGTCACTTTGGGCAATGATCTAGTGAAGGTGGGTGTTTAGGAAGTTCGAGATGCTGATGCTCATGTTCCTGTACCCACTAAAGAGGTTCAGTTAGTGGGACGAGCCCTTAACACCTTCCTTGCTTGGCCGACACATCTTGTATAGCGTTTTTTAGAAAAAGGTATTTCCTTTTTGTTGTGTTTATTATTATTAGAAAAAGATTTGTTACAAATAAAGTGTTGATTATCATTGACTTATGTTTATTAACTGTGTAGGATAAACAAGTACTAAAGGGTTCAACGATTGATAGCCGAAACGTGATGATCAGATGACATTGATAATCCCACAACTTTTCCTCAAGCCTATACAAGTGTCGTGGGATGCAACTATGTTTAGGGTGTACAATGATAATGTCCCCTTGTACATAAAGCATGAAGATCTTGGGGAATAGTGTACGGTGGTCAATGTCTAAACATCGATGTTATACAATTGTGAATTATGTAAGCAAATTTAAATTATAGTTCATTACCTAATTGATTGTTTTAAATTGATGATAATTTACTTTATTTTGACAATATTAGGCATATGAATGAGTTAAGTCTATGACCGAGGAATACCTCTGTGTATGGATTCCTTGAGCCACGGTCCATATAGAGATTTGGACAATCACAATTTGAATATGAGGATTATATTAAGAAATGGATGCAAAATTCACAGAGAGGTGTCTACCTAGGAGCCTACTTGAATAGGTAAGTAAAACTGAACAAAGCAATTTAAATAATGTATGCATTATAATAAGTTAATATTCTCCAATGCAGTGGAAATTGTCAACTAGTGGTTATATGTACTAAGGACAATGTTATCACCTGGTTTTGTTCCTTGCACAATAAGTCTAACAACTATTTGAAAGGAATGGTTAACAGGTCAGTTCTAATTTGTAACACATTTACTTTATCATTGGTATTTGACATCAATATTTTAATTGTATAATATACTTACATGTTTCTCTTAACCAGTGCTTTGAAGGGATTCAACGATAATCACAGAATTAAATCCAAGGCAACTGGTAAATGGGTTCTAGTTAAAGTAAGTCATTTAAATAATGTTTGATCTTTTCAAAATGACATTTTATTACTTTGTACACTAATTTTGGGGTAACTTTGAATGTCTTATTGAATTTAGTGTAATAAGCAAGGAGGAAGCACTGACTGCAATTATTACGTCATGCATTGGATGTCAACCATAGTCCTAGGATGTTTCAAGGATAATTAGGAAATGACAATTGTTTACTTCAAAACTCATTTCATTTGTTATAGTTATTATTATTTACAATAATTTAGTTATGTTCTATTATATCGTGCATTATTTTACTGATCCATGACCATTGGAACCAAAGAGAATAAACTCAATTTGCATTCAGTGGGCAAGATGTTTATTAAGAGTTAAAAATGAAGCACTAAGTAGTGTTTAAGAAATTTTGCAAATGTTAGACTTATGTAAATCTTAAGTTATATATGATATTTATGTATTGACATTATTGTATTTATTAGTATTTATTCAATAATAATTTTAACATAATATATATTGTCTGGATTGATTTGGTTTTGGCCTGAATTGGTTTTGTTTTTAATTTGCAAGTTTGGGTTCATGTAATAAATAAACAAGATATTAAAAAATGCAAAAACAACATCGATTTTGATAGAATCGATATCATTTATGTTTTTTTTTGTTATTTGCTACTACTATATCACATCGATTTTGGGAAGAACTGATGTTATATAGCGTATTTCAACGACGATCATTTCAACATCGATTCAAAACTTATGTTGAGTATCCAAAATAACTTATGTTAAAAGTTTTTTTTTTCTAGTTGTGAACATTCATTCATTCTTAAACCCTACAATAAAACTCCTTAAATTTTGGGCTTTTGTTACACCCCCCCTATTAGGCATAAAAAATGTTACACCAACCTCAGTCCCCAAGATGCTCAAATTAATTAAAGTAATGTAAAAAAAATAGAGTGATATTGGATGTAATAAAAGTAAACTTTAAGAGATATATGCAATATTTACTCATAATTCTATATAAGAAGAGTTCAACAAATTAATTGTTGAATTGAATTTTCATGTAATTTTTAGTTAGTTCGACTTATTATTGACCCTATCCATAAATTTGAAGAAACATGTTTATTTACCTTTTTTTTCTTTTATTAATTTTAGTTGTTGCTTCTTTTCTTAAATTGAAATAAAAGAAGAAATGTACTGAATATGAGTTTTTTTTCACATTGGACCATGTTGGTTACCTCTATATTTTTTATTTGATACAACTACTTAGTAAGTGCACATTGAATGCTGAGAGGAAGCAAGAGAAAAGAAATTAACCTAAAGAGGAAGCAAGACTACTTATATTTTAAATAAATTTTGACAACAGTTGTTTTTATTCCTCTAATAATTGATTGTAACATTAAGCAAAGAAAAAAATATTAACTAGCATTTTAATGCTTGTATAATTTGAATAAGAATTATACTATTTCTTTCATCTAAATTTTTCTATTATATTTTTTAATGTAAGTGGAAAATATGTGTTTTAATTTTAATTATAAAACTATACTTTTTGTATTCTGCTTCTTAACTTTTAATTTTAATTTTTTAAAATAATAAAAAATTACTCATCTAGACATAATTTGTCTTGTGCATCGGGTGGGCACATGCACTAGTTTAATATAAGAGATTATAATGAAGTTTTAGGATTAATTGAAACAAAGTTTTTATATGTAAAAAGAGATCAAGTTTAAGGATAAATTGGAAAAAAGTTAAAGTTTGAGATATTAATTTTTAAAAGGAGTATAATTTAAAGATTAATTAAGAAGAAATTAAAGTTTATAAGGGTATTTAATTTAATTTGTAAAAGAGATAAAATTCAGGGATATTAAGTGTTTTTTTTATATAAAAAAAAAACTTCTAAAAATGCTAAAGTAGTTATATTAAATTATTAATTGGCTGTGTGATAGTAATAGCATGGAATACACATATTTCATTTAGAGAGAATTGAATAGACAATTCAAAATAATAGCCACAACGGGATGGTGGCAATCTCTTCCCTTTTACTACATGTGCGTGTAAAGGTCACGATTCCTTTTGTTGCTGGGGACACAAGCTTCAGCTTTTTTATCAAGTGAAAATCATGTAAAGGTTTTTTAGACATTATTAGTCAAATGAATAAGGAGGAAATGTGTATGTATGTATATAGTCAAATGGAAAACTCATGAGTATGATGGAGAAATGTGAAGTTATAATTGACTAACAACAACAAACACCAATTAATGACCACAAATTTAAATTGTATAAGCCATTTCATCTAAGGAGGAAGGAGGAATCATTTGTATTCATGGAGACAACTTACAACAGATTTTCTAACCTCCAAGCCTCTCAAAGAAGGAAAAATTGTCTCTTTTTAAGCTCTATATATAAGGAAGAAGAGATGTTGAAACTCATTTCTAGGAAGGAAATTAGGATAGAATGATATAGATCAAAAAATTGTATTGCACATATATATCTTAAGCTTTTAATACTTGTATTCTTTAGCCTAAACTCTAAGACTTTTAGAGCCAAACACACTTAGTCCATTAAGTGTCAGTAAACATGTCTCAAGGGAGACTTATTGATGGTGTAACATTGTGGTTTTTTCATAACGTATGTTAAGTGTTTAACTAACACCACAAGAGGAATTAAATTTAAATTTATATTATTTAATAAACTAATAAATAAAATAGAGTGTGTTGTTCATGTCTTGTTGGGTTTTCCTTTATGGGTCTCATGACTTTGGGTCTTGTGAGTGAGCTTCTAGTTATAGAAGGGGGTTGTATGGTTAGTGGAAACATAGGTACTATTAGCAAAGCTCAAACCCACTTCTAAAAGACTCTCTTAAGCTTTTATACGTGGGAAGTTTATCCTGTCTCTCTCCCATTTCCTTCATTCATTTCTTCCTTTCTAAGTCTTTATTCTCTCTTGACTTTAATTAAGTTGGATTTCCACACCATTGATGACTTAATTCTCCTTCTCTAAAGCCTCTTTAATTGTTATTGTGTTGGTAAGCTCTTCTTTCTTCCTCTTTTGTCCTTTATGAACATGTTTGTTCTCTTTTCAATTACCCAAGAAAAGGGTTTGATAGAAAATCTTAATTGGTGGATCAAACTTAATTAGAACTTGTTTTGATCTAGGTATATGACTTCTCTAGTTGGATTTGCAAAGGGACTTGATAAAATCTCTCTCTCTCTCTTGGATCATAGAGTTCCTCCCTTTAGTTCTTCCTCGAGAAATTGGGTCTATGAATAGTGTAGCTTACTTTATTTTTTATTCTATGTTGTGTGTTTTGAACTGATTGTGATGTTTATTTGACTTGTATTGATATGTAAATCATATTTGAGGAGTGAAATTCGAATGGGATTGTGTTTGGTAGCCATTAGAGGTTTATTGTAGAGTTTTGAAGTTCTGCAACTCTATTTCACTTAAGCGAAGACTTATTCTAGATTAAATGAGACAAGTGGCAAAGGGTGAGTCTAGATGCAATTCTAGCTTAAGAGAGGAAAAATCCTAGCTTAAGCGAGAACACCTAAAAATGATTAAATTGGTCTTTGAAATTCTCGCTTAAGCGAGACTTAAGTAGTGCTTAAGCAAGAACAAAGCAAAGATCGATATGATCCCTAGGAGTAATCTTGCTTAAGGAAGATGTAGGTGGCATTTAAGCGAGGATTCTTGCAAAACACTTTATAAATGGGTTCTGAATGAATTTCAATTGGAATTTTTTCTATTGTATAAGGATCATGAATTGCCATAAATGGGTCCTAGTGTTATGTTAGGAAATCCACATTTGTTAAGGATTGATAATGTTGTGAGATGGATAAATGATATGTTAATTCTATAAACATGTATACAAAAGTAATATGCTGAATTATAAGAAGATTATGCTATGTAGAGGTGTTTATATGTATATGAGGAAATATGATTTCTATTTATTGAATTTAATGATATGTGCATTGGTGAATAACTTTGGTGTCAAGACTATCCCTATGCACGTCAAAATGAGTTATCCCTGCTCTTTTATAAGACTTCAAGTTAGGTTGTTTTAGGAGGGAAAGTTACACGTTAGAACACTGATTCACTAAAGCAACATGGGGGTTTCACTTAATGGATATCCTTTGAGTACCCACCTTAGGTTTTTAACTTCGATTGGCGTGTCAAAGTAACAAAATTGAATCATAAAAGACTTGTGGACTCATTTAAGTGTGTAAGGGATGGGATAGATATTGATGAGATGTATTTGGACCATTAAGTTTGACATTTGAAGATGACGGATACAAATGTGTCGTATCTACGATCACAAGGGTTCCAAATATGTTTTTGTTGTTGTTACATGGTGGGTGCACAATTGTTGTATATACACAATTGGTTCATAGGCATATAGGTAAACACCTAGGTTAAGATGTTGCCAAATGGAACCCTCAACTATGTGCTGGAGGAATTATGGGGCTAACAAGAATGGGCCTATAAAGTAGATGGGTAGGTGAACTACTTTATAGGTCGGGGCCCGACCAAGGTAAGCCAATACCATGCTCATCTATTCCAACAAAAACCACACTTATTTTGCAAGGCAAGCCCAATGTACTCTTCAAATGGTCAGAGGAGACTATGATAAGGGATGAGGCCTATAGGATCGCTCATATGGTGTTGAAAACTCCGTGGAGTAGAGTTAAAGTTTGATGTTTTAGGTTTCCTGGTGACTTTTGGTGTATATCAATTGTGATCATAGTTTGTGATTATTGAATTACGATAGACTTTTGATATTGGATGTTTAAGAGTGAATCATAATGTTTGATGCTTGATGATGATAATTAGTGATTGAACTATGATGTTGATGATGAGTTGAGTTTATGAGATCATTGTTGGTGATTAAATGTTCTTGTCTTCTATCTATTAAAATGCTAAGTTTTATAAAAAACTATAGTTAAAGTTAAAAATATTTTTTCTTTTATTTGATTTTAAGTTGTGTTTTACGTAATTATATACATTTATATTCTTATTTAATTTTGAATTGTGTTCAAATATGTTTATTATCGTTAGTTTAATCTTGTGTGTGATATATGTGATTATGAGTATGATGATCTAGGAGATCATGTTGGGAGGGGGGGAGGGGAATGGTTAAGAGACATATTTTTCTCTTACAAGAACATGAACACGTGCTCTCTTTCTTTCTTATTTTGTTTTAGCTTTTGTGAAGTGTTGACCAAGTTAGGTATTTGGTTTTCTTTTGTCTTATGGTTGTAGTTGAGGTTGTATTTTAGTATTACTTATAAAAAGGGGCTAAGAAAAAACAATTTGTAATTATTTGGTTTTAAGTGTACGGAAGATTTGTATGTTTTTTTAGTAGAAAGTTTAGCATTTGGGTTTGAAACAATAAGAAAAAATACTACCAGATACTTTCTATCACAAACAGTTCAAAATAAAAGCCAAATAAAATTAATATTTTAATCTATATTTAGTTATATAACGAAAGTGGATAGTTAATGATAAGTTTTTCATGAAAGGTGTATTATGCATGTATCCTCAAACAAAATTCATTTAGGCATCAGTCAGGTGGGAGGGAGATCGAGAATGGAATTTTTTTTTTTTATAATTTCAATCAATCTTTTAAAATAAAAAGTATAATGATGTAAAAAATCATAAGATAATAATTCAACATTATGTGACATTTCATTTATCAGGTATCATTTATCAAAATAAAACTAACAATAAATATCAAATGTATAAGTTTAGAAACGTCATATACAAAAAAAAAAAAAAATCGATAGTAATTTTAAAAAACGATATATTCTAATAACTAATACAGATTTAAGCATTCAATAATTTACACTTCTCTATACAAACTGTTATGGTAATTTCTCTTGGCCAAAAATAAAAGGCTCATTTATCTTATTAATTCAAATGCCTAATATCTTAATCATCAAAAGATAGAAAGATATGATAAATATTATAACTGCCCACTTATCAGTTATTCAGATAACCGAAGGTAGTGGAGATAACAACCTTATAGCCACTAAATCCACTATCAGTCAATCTCCATATACAGATAATGGATGAGGCTCACTACTCAACTAACTCAGGTCAGTGTTCTCAAAGTTATAAATAGAGACGTCCTCCATGGAGAAAGGTACACACAAACACACATACACTCTAGCTCTCCCTCTTTCAATTACACAGAGCACACACCCCACTTCCATTGGTGTATCTTTGTGATCTCCTGCTTCAAGGTATCATCCTCCGTTGATATCCTTGGACTTGCAGAGTTAGAGTGATCCAACATCAAACACGTAGCACTTCGGTGTTATACATTTGTGTTCTAAAGATTATACAGAACACAAACTATAACGTCTTTCATGTTTGTTCATCCATGGGTCCGTATCAATTAAAAAGTCTAATTTAATATTATTTTTTGTAAAATCAACATATAAATGATTAAAGTATAAACGTACAAAGCATCTGAAAAAAATAATCAGTTCCTTGCTCGCGTGGGCATAAAATAATGCACGTAAGGCACCTCGAGAATATATATATATATATATATATATATATATATATTCTGATATTTTCAGGGTAATAGTTGAAATTAAAATTAAAAATATAATGTACTATTATTAAATAATTTTTCTCATAATTTTTAATTAAATTTTTTGTTAACTTATATAACTTGTAAATTTAGAGTAATGGTTTGTAAAAGAAATATATTTTGTTTACTTTATAGAAGTCTTTTTTTTTTTTACTAATTTATGCATATTTTTTTATTGTTAATTTGTTGGTAAAGCCGCCCCATTAGGAAAATAACAATAACTTATAAATGTGAACTTGATTTATAGTAATTAAAAATAAATTTAAAAAATCCGATACTTCATAAAATTAGATAATTTTTTTCTAAAATATGACTTATAAAATACTAAGGTGAAAAAGCTAGAGTTTCATTTTATATTTTCACAAGCAAACAAACAAATAACGCTAAAAGCTAGAGTCTTGACAAAAAAGAATAATATAAATAGTTATTAAATGTGAAAAAGTGGTTAAATTATTGTTTTACGTATGAGTCAATATGTATGTTATATTATTTTGGCTAAATATACATTTGGTTCTTTATTTTTGTTTTTTCGTTTCAATTTGATATTTTAGTTTTAAAAATTCATTTTAATCTTTCATATTTTCAATGACATTAAATTAGTTATTACGGTCATATCCATAACGTGACTCACGAAAAATTATGGTGTGACACAAAACTATATTACGAAGCATCTAAGTGACAACGCGCTCAAAAAGTTATTGTCAAATTTTGGCCTTTTTATTATTAAAAAGTTTAAAATGATCCTTCATATTTTTATTATTAAAACCTTTAAAGGTTTAGTTTTATCATTTTTTATTATTAAAAGGTTCATAATTGTCTTTCATATTTTCAAAAATATTCAATTTAGCTCTTTGTATATCAACATAAATCCAATGTCTAATTTATCTAAAATTTTCATCCTCATTTTTTTTTATCTAAAACACTTAACCTTTTTTTTTTATAAGCACTAAAACACTTTACCTTGAAACAAAACAATATCAAATGGGGGCTAAACATACTAACCTTTTCATCCATTAATCATCAAAATATATATAGATCACAACACAACAAACTAGAATGTGAATGAAGATCATACTTATCATTCAACTTACAAATAACCATATAATTTATACTTTTGGAATAAAGATGTGTAATACCTCACATAATTCACACTGAAAATAGAGAAATTTAGAGGTTGTGTAGGTATAAGATTGTACAATTAATGATGACTTAAAGGAATTAATTGGTATCACATATACCAACATACATCTATTTTTTGGTAGACTATCACTTAAGAACTTTACAGTTAAACGTGTTTGACTTGGAGTAATTGTGGGATGAGTGATCTTTTGAGAAGTTTCCTAGAAAGTGTGTGAGTGAAGACAAAGCATACTGAAAAGTCTCTTGTTGATTTATGGAGTCAATCATTGATCCTGAAAGCAGATGAAACAAATTGTTAAGGTCTTAAAAAAACTATTTACAAAAGGTTCTAATCAGTGGAGAATTTCAACCAACAAAAAAAGTTGTGTAAAGTGTAGTGGAGTGTAAGTCATTGAGAAGTCATCAATCAACGACATTACAAGATGAGTTTGTTTTCAAACCCCACTTCAAACAGGAGAAGTACATCATGCTAGTGTACTTTGGATGAAACTTTAGTCAATGTGAAGATGAGATACAATTTTGGTACCTATATTATGGAATGTACAAAATGGATAACAATTAGGACATTGGATTAATGTTGATATACGAAGGACCTTGAACATTGTCAAAAACATAAGTGACCATTATGAACCTTTTTAATAACAAAAATGTAACGCCCCATTCAATCATCAGGGTCATTACCAAACATTAATCAACAATCACACATATAATCATCAGAGTTTAAGTAGTTTGGAAGCATAAACTATGAGTGACGTCATCAAAGGTCATTATCATAAACATTGTACACTATAATATGGTGAATATACATAAGTTCTCTGTTTAATTACAAAACTGTAAATATATCTCCCCTCAGGGTACAAAATAAAACCAAAGGCAAATACAAAACATCAGAGCCATAAGCTCAAGTCATCTAGGCCTAAGGTTTACAAATCACAGCTATCCCTGCATAGGCTTTTTGCCTTGGGATCTATCTGCTCCTCCTGAGGTTTCACCTGAAAACATAAGTCCCATAAAAGGGGTGAGATATAAAATCCCAGTAAACTCAGGGCCCTTGAAGGTATTTCCTTCCCCTGGTTCACTTTCATATATATACATGTATATAGTATCTCAAAAACAATCATTATCAACATCAGTGAATCACTCAATCAATCATCATGCACTATCAATGCATATCCACCTGTCAATGATCAGGCTATACTCATGGCATACAGCCATTCATCACATACATCACTATCCTGCAGAGGCTACATCTATGTATATAGGAACATCTCCACCCAGGGAGGCTACATCTATATACTAGGAACATCTCATGGCAGGATCTCAATACATCTATCAGAGGCTACATCCGTAAATATAGGAACATCTCCACTTAGGAGGCTACATCTATATAACGGGAACATCTCTTTATCATGAGGCTACATCTGCAGATATAGGAACATCTCCAACCAGGAGGCTACATTTATATCGCAGGAACATCTCATAACCTATCTCAATACAATTGCCTGAGGAGGCTACATCTGTAGATATAGGAACATCTCCATTCGGGAGGCTATGTCTATATCACAGGAACATCTCACATCAGGTCTTACTCAATCTCATGTCATCTATCCTACTACCATAGGATTCAACAATCAACCAAGCAGATCATAAGCTAGACAATTCATAGTCATACATCTCAACCACCCATCTCAGGGTGTAGCTCACAGGTCAAGCATCTCATATCAATTCACATCAATTGCCCTCTCATAGGGTACAGAACACCATTCAACAATCAATCATAACAACATACAATTTCCATATACATGCATATAATCACAACGAAACCATCACCCTATCAGGATCATGGTGGAACATAGTAAAGGACGCACATGCAAGAACCAAGAGCTTACCTGCTCTAGGAAAAATACCGGCTCTCCCGGCCTCGTGGTCACCACCACTAGGACTATCAAGCTCACGTCCTACATAAGAACAATACATACTTATCAAATACGATTTTAAGCCGTTTAGAACGAAAGGAAACTTATAATCCTTTCTACATAACACAAGAACAATCACTTCACAAGTGATTCTCAGACCCTCAAAAGGATCCTACTCAGCCTACACAAGGCTCCAGAGCCTCTTCTAGGACTCTGATCAGGCTAATATAAAGCATATCCCTGCTTTATCCGGATCAATTCCAAGCTTCTCATTATCACCAATTCCAGCTCACAAACAACATCCATACTATCCCATGAGCAACTTTGTCAACTACTCTAAGGTTCATACTAGCCAAATAATCAGCCTTTTACCTCTGCTCATACATACTTAGAGCCCAAAATCAAACTTCATCAATAATGATGACTCAAGGCTCTAACTTCATCAGAGTAACCCTCTGAACACAAAACTCTACAGAGTCCAAGCCTAATAACGGCTCTAACACCTCCAAAAACACCTCTCAAGGTACTCAAAATCCAACCAAAACCCAAACACAGAACCAACAGCTAAGGCTTGAGTTTCTTACCTCTGTGCAGTCAAGACACACCAGGGAATCACTTTCCCTAAGGTAGATCGCTCATACAAAGCCTCCTTCGCCTCTGGTTCTTCGATTCCAAGGACTCCCTTAGAAATCTCGATCTCGCCGTTTACCGCCTCTTGTCGAGAATAAAGCTGGGTCTCTAGCTTATCTCGATGCTCTGAACACTTTCTCAGTTGGGTCAGAGGTGTTTAGATGAAAGATGGAGAAGATATAAAGCTCAATGGGTCATCAATGGCCGTTCTCTCTCTCTTGCTCTTTTTTTTCTCTCAGCTCCGTCCCAAATGAGTTATTTATAAAAGGCTGACCGAAAGTCCCGCGCGGCTCGCGCCACGTCCCCCACGGATCGCGCCAAAGGTTCAAGCAACCCACGCCATTAGCGCCAAATCCACGCGAATTGTGTGAGATGGCCGGAAGCATTGGCCTGATTCAAACCTTCCACGCGGATCGCGCCAAGTCCCGCGCTGGTCGCGTCACAAGTTCGAACCATCCACGTGAGTAGCGTCATATCCACGCTGATAACGTCAGAAGGCCGAAAGCATTGCCCTTATTCAAGCCTCCTGCGCGGATAGCGCCAAACCCTACGCGGGTCGCGCCACATGGCCTAAACAACCTATTGCTTTCCTTTTTGGGACTCTTATGCATGATTGTAACTCTTAATCCAGACTTAATTTCCAAAGGTATTACAAAAAATAATCAATTGAATCCTTTTAAAAACATGAAGGATCATTCATAATTTTTTTAGTAACAAAAAAGATCAAATTTAACAATGATATTTTGAGGATGTTGTCTCTGTAATGTCATTTTGTATCACATCAAACCTTTCTGTTACGTCAAATTATCGACTTGATAATAAAAAGTAATTTGATATTATTTGAAAATACAAAGAACTAAAATATTTTTTTTTAAACATAAAGCACGAAACTCAAGAAAATTGAAAAACTAATGTGTATTTTAGCATATTATTTTCATGTAAAAATCTTGGTATTTTCTGTTAAAAATTACAAGTGATATTAATTTATCATTTAAAAAAGGTTCACTCTTCAATGATAAAAAAAATTATGTCAAAATAATCTTTTAGATTGCTAATCTAGATCAAGCCAGTCACCCAATAAATAAATAGATGTTAGATAACTAGGTCTTTTAAGAATTTTAATTAGACTTTCATTCTTAATTATGTGTATAAAAATATATTTTATTGAAAGAAATAACAATCATTTCGATCGATGATTCTATATCTCAAAATAGATTTGATTGCTAGCTGTAAGAACATACCAAAATCATGAGAATATGTACACATTGAATGAATTTATAGATTAAGAACTTAATATTATTTTCATAATTAAAGAAATAATTAATTGGTATAATCCCTGTATTTAAAGATTCTAATGTATTTTTATTAATTATTATACTAAGATTGTGATTAACATAGCATGATATATTAAATAATAATTTTGAATAAGTCATTGGTTCTAGTGAAATTAGACTAAGTTATCTAAAGTAAATTTTCAAAGATAAAATGTGAGTAAAGGAGATATCTCACTAAAAATTATCAATCAAATTTTTTAACAAAAAACTTCAAAAATACTTTAATCAAAATTTTGTAATATCAATTTTATGTCCATTTGTCTCATATTTTGGTTCTTGTAAAAAGGAGAAGAATGAAACAATAAATGACGTTAGAGAGAGTCGTTAAGAAAATCCATGTAGTCTAATTTTTTTATACAATAACCACAATAAAATCTAACTTAAATTCTCATGTATCTACCCAACTCCCTAGTCTCTACCGTTAATTAAGCTTCTCAGTCACTACACCATGTAATCTAGTACTTCACCTAGTGAGATATAACTTGAATGTTGTTATTGTTTCAGATTTTGGTTAACGCCACGAATTTAGCTATGTTAAAAAATAAAATATTCGATTGGACTTGCTAGATTTTATATATATATATACACCCTCGGAAATCAACTTATTTTAAGAGTAATTCTTTTAGAATTATTTTTCATTATTTCTATTTATTTTCTTGAGATCTAATGATATTAATTTTAACCATTAAATCTAAAAAAAATGAATAATGAGAATGATTGAAGTTAAGTAGATTTCCCCTCTCTCTCTCTCTATATATATATGTGTGTGTGGATTTATATCAACAATAAAATTTAATAAATTTTGTTAGTATAAAAATTTATAATTAATATACCAAATGTTTAAATCATAATGCCTAACCATTTTTCAGGATGACATTTTTTGTTGACAAGTTATATTGTTTTACATGTTTAATTTAAGGGTAAAATAAAAAGAAAAGAAAAAAGTGTTTTCGAAAAAAAAAACATTTTCTCTTTTGATATGGAAGGAAGACGAGAGTAAAAGTTTGTAACTTAGTAAATTTATTTACTTACTAAATTACTTGCACCATTATAATTGAATAATATAAAATTATTTAATGTAGTTATATTTTTACTTTTACTTTTATTTCCATTGAAATAAGAAGAAATTAAA
>PYAF01001739.1:228127-240204 GCA_007407185.1 Glycine tomentella | reverse complement strand
AAAAAAAAAACAAATAGCTTTATATTATGAAAATAAAATTAATTAATGGAAATAAGTAATCTATAAAAAGTGTCATGAGGACTGATTTTAAAAATAAAAACCTGAATGTGTAATACTAAAATTAAATTTTCAATAATAATAATAATAATAATAATAATAGTTAAAGATTACTCTTCTTTATGTAGTTCAATGACAAAATAATTTTTCTACATCTTTTAATGATTTAAAATAATTAGGAATCAGAAAATAAATAACTTTAAATTAAGAATATTATAAATATCTTATAAGTTTCTATTAAAAATATAAATAATTTTTAAGAGATGTATATGCATACGTTTTTTTTTTAAAATTTGAGAGGCATTCCACCCCAACAATATAGTAGAATTAAAAACAGTGAGAAAATACGATAGAACTTACATCTACCATAACAACTCTTAAAATAAAAGAGGAAACTAAATCAATCTTAACATGATGTCACAAGTAACAAAGCTAAACCATATCATCCGCCACTTGATTCCCTTCGCGCAGCACATGAGACCAACTGTATGTCCCACCTTCAAATATAAAATCGTTGACGTTCTGATTAATCTCATACCTAGGATGAGAAGCCAAACATCCCTGATATAATAAATGTATGGGGCCCATGCTCCCCTTAGTCCTTTTTTTTTTTTTTTTTTTTCCTTCTAAATTTATATAAATTTTTTACAAGAAAAAAATAAAAATAAAAATAATATCAAGCTAAAATAGGTCAATAATTTTTGGGCTTACATTTTATAAGCCCGATCTAACCTTTTTTTTTTTACCTAAAATTTAAACGTTGAGTCTAACCTTATTTATGAACTATTTAGATCTAAAATTTAAAAGTTGAGTTTAACCTTATTTATGAATTATTTAGATCGATCAAGGTAAGGCAAATTTGATGACTTTAGGCAATAGCAAAACTTAAAACCAAAATATATTTCTCTTTGTTTTCTATATATTTTCTGTTAAATTAATTTATATGTCCCTGAATTATTTGATTATTTTTAATTGAATCTCTGAATTATTATTTTTTCAATCGATTCTTAAATTTGTATTTATTTTTTAATTGGGCCCTTTCGTTTAACTGTTTTTACAGAAAATTCACCATAGAGACCTAATTACTCCCTAAATCTAGTATGGATATTATATCACCTCTACAATTGTATATCGAGTATTCTCACTCTTTCATGTTAGTGTTTTCACTTTTATAAGTTTCAAACTCGATATTCTCAACTACATTCTTCAACCATTATTCTTATTTTTGCAGGTCTTCTCAACCCAAATATTTTTTTCACAAACTTCTTCAAGTTTCACCTACAATAATCTTGCTGGAAATTACATAATTTACTCACTCATAGTTAATTTCCCGTAATCGTAACTAACAGAAAGACCTAATAAAAAAATTAGGGTACAAAAATGAAAAATTATCAAACACTTAATGACATACGGATTAATTTAAACTTTTTTCTTCTCTCCCCAAGTGTTTACTAATTACTACTACCATGAAGTGTGCATCAAATATATTTCTATATGGAGGGAAGACAAAATGATTTAAGTGAATAAAATATTTAGGCAAGTTTGAGCACGGGAACCGCGCACTCCAAGACACTAGCGCTCGCGAATTCGCTGCGTCTTGCCCTCGATGCTCAACACGTGTACCGTTATCAAATCCAACGATTGACGTACGATTTGCATGTTTAACGAGTAGAAATTAAGAACTCACCACGGATCAATTATCAAGTTCGATTATTTGTCCCTTTGTCGGTGTGTGCCTTTGCACCAAATCCGAAGTTGTTGTTATAATAAGCTTCTTCCCAACCCAAAAACCATTCATGGCACCACCAATTCACACATTCACAACCTACCCTTCTTTCTTTCTCTCTTACAATTTTCTTCAACCTAACCTTAGTTTTTTTGCACACACAATTTCTCTATTATTGGCCTCTGGGTCTCCATTTGTCTACCTCTCTTCTTTTCAAGTTCATGTGATGTGCAACTGTGATCCGTACTAGTGTATCATACAATTCACAGTCCATTGATTCCAATATATATGTATGTTTTTAGAGATCTTCACTCTTCATGCTACTTTCTTTTTTTTTCTGTTAACGGTTTAGTTTGAATCTAGCTATGTAAGGCAAATACATGTCTTAACCATATATATCTATATACTTTTTCTTTATGTATGAGTATTTTATGACTATCAAATGGACATATCAACTTCTTTGAAATTGTTTTAGTTTAATAAGTGATATTGAGTTTGAATCTTAAATATAAGACTGTATTAAATATTCTGAGAAATGATTTTGTTACTTGTAGGATCAGCCGTATATACCAAAAACATTATGAATATTTCATGGAATGTTTGATCAACAATAATAAAATATAACCATGATTTTAGATGTCATCAGTTCGAACTAGATAAGAAATTCATGTATACCGGCCAAAACCCTTTTTGATTTGTTTTTCTTTTAGTTTTTTGTTTGGTTTTGAAAAGAGTAATAAAACAAAGTATATATATAAAGATTGAAGTTTCATTCGATGGCCTCTAAAAGCTTGTATATATGCCCTTGAACTGGGATTATTTGATACACTAGCACGGGTCACTGTTGTAAGTCATGTCAAAAGTATTTGCAGTTCTATCATCAAATGAAACTTCAGTTTGCAAAATTTTGCAAGGGAAAAGAGGTTCTGCACAAGGGGCTACCAAATGTACAAAACAGAAAGGTTAGTTTTGGGAACATATTTGGGTGGTGATGTTGGTGTTTTTTTTTTTTTAAATCACAAATAGTGTTACTTTTTTAGTGGTTAGAAATGTCAATTGAGAGAATTTGAATCCACAATTTCTTCAATCTCTCTGTTTTTTTTTTTGTTATTTTTTAATTATTAAATCAATCTTATATCTTATGTCAATTGAGAATATTTGTATTCTTTCCAGGCAAATATATGGAAAAGTTGAAAAGCTGCTTCTAACATAATGTTCCTCCCAATTGCAAAAATTAATAGTGTTAATTTTTGTCGTTAATTAATTTGTTCTACATATGCTGAACATATTTTGTGAAATGAGTATTGCATGCGTTGTCTCAATTTCACAACATTCGAATGGAAAGTAACTTATCAGAGTGTTATTTAATTTATTAGAGAGAATCACCCTATTCTGGGAGGTGATGAATTTATTGGAGTGGAAAAAATGAGAGATAAAAAGAAAAGAGAAAAGACCGATAGAGAAAATAAAATTTTCTATTTAATTAATATGTGAATAGGGTTAGAGGATGGCCGTCTTCATCATGCATATATATGGTAAAAATTAGAAGTTAAATTATATAACTATTTACAAAAAATTTTCAATGTTTATACTTCAATCACATTATAGTAATGATTTTAAAATTTATATTTATAATGAACTTTAACGGTGTTAAAATATAATTTTTTATACTGACAATATATAAAAATAATCTCTTAAAATAATTACCTAATTTTATGTTTTAACCTTTGTTATCATAAATGTGAAATGTGGTCTGATCGAGGTAATGAGTTATTGGATTAGTGATCTAATCGATGAGTCGTTAATTGCTCGATTTGATCTGGTATATATTACAAATTTAAATTATATATATATATCTCTATTATATAAAAATACATAATTACTAATATGATTTGATTAAGAAAAGTTTATCCATACTCCAAAATAAAAAATAATGATTCAAAATCTAAAATTCAATTTTTTAAAAAAGATCCAAAATTATTCTTTTTTAAAATCGATTAGATCAGAGTGGTCCAATTAGGATCCAGTGACCTAATCGATCGAATTTGGTTGAGTCATCTGAATCAATTACGTGATCGGTTCAATAATAAAACCGATCCAATTATACCATCAAATCTCACACTACTACAGACGGGGGCTACGACGATTGTTCTAAACCACATACGACGATGGTTCTGGAACCGTCGTTGTTGCGGGTGTTGTTGTAAGTGATCACTTTCGACGACGGTTGTGAAAACCGTCTTTGTAAATTTTTTCCAATTTTTTAATTTTTTTTAAAAATACATACAAAGACGGTTTTTATAGAAACCGTCTTTGTAGATAGACATTCAATGACGATTTTTACGAAAACCGTCTTTGTAACTCCAACGTTTGTTTTTTTTAAATGAAGAAAAGAAGACGGTTTTTGTAAGGACCCTGAGTGTGGCGCGACTGGCGCCAGATCTCACACGGATAGCGTCGGCATATTCAGAGGAAACCAGGTTTGAGGTGTGGCGCGGGTAGCGCCGAAGCCCACGCGGATCGCGCCAGAAGTACCTGGAAACCCATTTCTCTCGGGGTATTCACGCTGGAAGCGTGAACTTTGACGCCGGCAGCGTGGCTTGGCTGAGGAGGTTGGCGCGGATGGCGCCACAGTTTGTACATGGCGCGGATCACGCGGGACCTGGCGCGGATCGCGCGGAAAGGTCGGTGTAGACTATATTTAAAGGGGGGTCGCGTTTTAGAGGAGAAGAAATTAGTTTTCTTCTTCCTCTGGACCCCAACAGCCATGGGAGAGCTTCTCAAGCTCCCATGTTCTTGCTATATGACCTTAAACACCTCCTGAGCCCTTTTTATTCCCTTTAAACCGAGTGGAAGTGAGAATCCTTCCTCTGTTCCTCCTGAAGCCCCAATGTTGAGACACCCCAGAGAAATCAGAGAACTCGAGCATGGCAAGGATTCAAGGCTGGGGAAAGGACTCTGGAGCTCGATGAAGCTGTCCTGCAGCCTTCTTGGTCGCCACTGAGGTAAGAAACTCGAGTTTCTGCAGTTGATTTGTGATTTGGGGGTTTTGATGAATAGTGACCCATCTGTGATAGAGCTAGAATTAGCTCTGGGTCCAGTTGAGAGATGTGTCTAGAATCATGTGAGGAGGAAGGATTAGCTTTCAGTTTGTGATTTGGAGAACTTTGATTTTGGCTCTAGGTTGAGCATGTGTGACTTGAACTGAGTCACTTGATTTGAGACATGCAAGAGCCATGTTGAGGGGCTTGATGTGCCTGAGAGGCCTTGAAAACGGTGTCTTGTGGTTCAGACCGTTCAAGCCCTGAAAAACCCTGAGGTTATGGGTTGTGCGAGCTTAAAGCTCAGTGTAAATGGCTTGGTTTGAGTCTGGAATAACTTTGAGGCCATGGATGAACCTGAGATAGACCACTGAGGGTCTATGGAAGGCTTGTGTGGATAAGCCTGATGAATCCTAGAGTAGATGACTCAAGTTGAGGGAAAGAACTGTGGTTCCTTCCCAGAGGCAGTGGATGACTGCTGGATGAGCTTATGCATGAATATATGCTTGTATGGTCTGTGATATGTGCTTGTATGCCTGGTTAGGGCTTGACACGGAGATGTCAAAGAAGCAGACCATCAGTTGAGGCTAAAGCTGAGGGGCACGACTTGCCAGGTAAGCTCATCGTTCTGTGATATCTTTCTATTTCTCTTGTTTGCCACCCAAGCTGGTGATAGGTGCATGCCATGTTTGAATATATATATATATATATGTATGTATCATGCATGCTGAGAAAGAAAGGCCGTGATGGCCTGTTATTGATGATGATATGTGTTGAGATAAGCCTAGAAGGCTGGATGAATGATGCTTAGGGTGGAACCCCGGCTGTTCCAGAGATTGTGATTGCATGATGAACCCTAGGATAAACACCGAGATGGTGTGAGGATGTTTTAGCACCTGTGGCTTCAGGTGTGTGGCCTTGGGCCTGAGATGGAGGAACACTGTGAGGTGTTCCATGGCTTTAATGAGATACAGATCAGAGAATGATCTGTGATGGAATCTATAAGATACTGAGATGGTATTGGGCTAGTTGAGGTTCCTTAGCCAGAGGAAGAGTTTGAGGACTCCCTGGAATAGCTGAGATTCCATGGGAGGTGCCACTGCTCTCCGCCTAAAGACCTGAGGGTGGATTGCCCTGTATGGATGTTCCTCCTTAGGCAAAGATGATGAGAGTCCTGAGTGAGTATCCTCAGGTGATTATGCTGAGATTGATAAAGACCATGGTTGTGGTCTATGTTTGAGGTATATGGACATTGTGATAGTGTCTGAGTTCTGAGATTCTCTGGCCAGTAGAATAGAGTCCTATGGTGGTAGGGCAAATGGTATGTGGTTGAAAGCCCTAAGAGATTGAGTGCCTCCTGTGTGAGATGATCTCTCTTAGGCATGTGGTTGATGACCCTGAGGGATAGAGTGCCTCCGTTGTGAGATGATCTCTCTCAGGTGATGGATTGACAGTCTGAGGGATGGAGTGCCTCCTGTGTGAGATGACCTCTCTCAGACCGTGATTAGAAGTCCTGAGGGATTGAGTGCCTCCATTGTGAATGATCTCTCTCAGGCAGTGTATCTGGAAGTCCTGAAAGATGAGTGCCTCCGGTGTGAGATGATCTCTTTCAGGCATGTGTTGTGGGAAGACCTGGTGGACGGTGCTCCCTGTGTGGATGACTCCCCAGACATTTTGTGTGAAGTCCTGAGTTGAGAGATTCCTCAGGCAGTGTATGTGAAGACCTGAGTTGAGAGATTCCTCAGGCATTATGTGTAAAGTCCTGGGTAGTTGACTCAGGCAGTGCTTGTTCAGTGATGAGGCGGTGCCTCTCTGGTATATACAGTGTCCAGTGATTGACACTGATGATTAGGTACCTCTGTGAGATCTCTGTGAAACGATTGTGAGAGCCGGTATGGGATATTGAAGCCATGATTTTGGCTTGGCTCTGTTAGATGGGTTGAGATGGCTGTGAGGGCCAGGATGAGGTGTGATACCTCTGATACTGAGAGTAACTGGTTATGTTACCCTGTAGTGGGTTCTGAGAGCTAGGATGATTTCCTAAGCTCGTTTCTGCTTTGGTTTTATGTGTATGCTTGGAGGTGAACCAGGGTAAGGGAGAATCTCCCAGAACCCTGAGTTTACTGAGACGTTTGTCTCACCCCTGTTGTGGGTTGTGGTTTTCAGGTGTTTCTAGAGGAGAGGAGATACCTCAGGGCAGGAGGCCCTAGCTAAAAGTGCTGGAGCTGGTCATGGGCTACAGATGAAGACTAGAAGAGTCTTTAATTTATCTCTGTCTTGTATTATAAAGGATAGGGTGTGAGTGTACACCTGGTTTACTGTACATATAGTGATGTATGACCAGTTGTGGTCTTGTTTTTGAGCATGTATATGTACAGACGGTGATGATGTTGTACTAGTGAATGTTTCCTCCTGATGATCTCTATTTGAGTTTTATGTATATCTGCCTCGGTAGTTGTGGTTATGTTATGTTTTATCTGGATCAGCAGGGGCTTGTTTATGATGCTGTGTGTTGTGTTTTATTTCCATACGTAATGTAATCAAGAAAAATCGATTCTTGAGTTTCCGCACCGTTTTATATGACACTGATAGCGCGATTCTGATATTAGTGATGATAACGCACCAGGTGCACACAGGGTGTTACAGTTTTTGTCAAAACCATCTTCGTAGGTAGCCATTCAAAGATGGTTTTACAGAGAACCGTCTTCGTATCTTTTAGATTTAATTTTTTTGTTTTTGAAACGAAGAAAAAAAGACAGTTTTGGCAAAAACCGTCTTTGTAAGTTGGCATTTAAAGACGGTTTTATGGAGAACCGTCTTTGTATCTTTTACATTTAATTTTTTTTTGAATGGAAGAAAAGAAGACGGTTTTGGCTATATTCGTTATACATATACTATAGGATAAGAATGTTCACTCACATTAGGTTTAACCAATATCTCATGCCCATTTGCATTATTTTATTTTTTTTGTTTTTTTCTCTCTTTTTTAATCACCATCTCAAACTTCAAAGAAAAGGACATCTTGTGGATATTATTACTCTTACTCTTAGCTCCTTTTCAATTGATATCGAATAAAGATATTTTTTGATGAATATATTGAATAAAGAGATATATAGCTTAGTAAGAAAACATATTGATTCAATAAACCTTTTTACATCCACTGATCATAAAACAATAAAGAAGTAACTAAATCAAATTTTTATTATAAATTAAAACTAAGTTATACATTGATCAACTTTTCAAAAATCTGTAAATGATAAATATTCTAAAAACAAGTTAATTAAAAAACATATAGAAATTAATTTATGAAAAAGTTAAATTAGTTTATAGTCTTACTTTCATGGTCCATAAATATTCATTCGATAAATCATCCAAACAATGTACTTCAAATTGTACTTTATGTAACATCCCGGACGCTAACGAGGGCGGGGAGTGATCGCCGGTGTAGTGAGGCACGGACAAAGAGCGGCTCCTGGCAGGCTTCCAGTGGGAGGGGTACATGAATGAATCGAATATACACCCGAACGAGAGGGATCTAGAGGCTGTGCAGGTGTGGAACTGTACAGTTGAGGATAACTTAAAGGATTTAATAGGTACTACCTATACCAACAAGGTGCATCTACTTTTCGGTAACCCATAGCTTAAGAACTCCATAGTTAAGCGTGCTTGACTTGGAGCAATTATGGGATGGGTGACCTCCTAGGAAGTTTCTCAGGAAGTGTGTGAGTGAGGACAAAGCACACTGAAAAGTCTTATGTTGGTATGTGGGGACAGTCATTGATCCTGTAAGTGGCCGAACGTTACAAATGGTATCAGAGCAGGGTCTCTCTACCAGTACGGTGTGGTTCGAGGACGAACCAAGCGGAAGCTGGTGGGCATGTAACATCCCGGGCTCTGACGAGGGCGGGACAAAGTGTGGAACTGTACAGTTGAGGATAACTTAAAGGATTTAATAGGTACTACCTATACCAACAAGGTGCATCTACTTTTCAGTAGCCTATAGTTTAAGAACTCCACAGTTAAGCGTACTTGACTTAAAGCAATTATGGGATGGATGATCCTGTAAGTGGCCGAGCGTTATACTTTAGGGCTTAGGAAGGATGACAAGTCTCAACCACCTAATAGTATGAGTAATAATATATATATATATATATATATATATATATACTTGTTTCAAAGTCTAAATATAAATAAACAAATTAATTTTTGTGTATTGAAAGCGTAAAAATTATAATATTATCAATTAATTGCAAATTACCTCATGTATTTTTTTTTGGAAGAAGTTAAATACATATATATTTTTGTTTATTGTAATTTAGTATTATTTTTATTTTTGTTCCTTTAAAAAATTGTTTTATTTCTTATAAGATGCAATCGTTTCATTTTTATCCTTAAAGAATTTAGGTACAATTTTCTTACTATTCAAAAGATTTTTTTATCATTTAAAGATCTATTTAAAACACTTTACGGACAAAAAATTAAAACAAACATATTTTTTTTTAAAAAAAATACAGGAACACAGATGAAAAAAATACTAAATTATAAATAAAAAATATATTTAAAGATTCTATAAATTAAAATAGTTATTTTTTTACACAAATAGATTTTAAATATTCTAGAAACACGTCTCAAATTAGGCAGCATAGTTGGTTTGGTAATATAATTCTTAATTATGCAAGGTGTCCCCATTCGAAAATCAAGAAAGAATGTGACCTATTACCACTTCAAACAGTCGATGGAGACAATGACTGCATTAACTCATTAAAAATATCATAAGATTTCCCGGGTCTTACGCCTCTATATTTTATCAGTATTCTTTTTGTTACTTGCTTTGCAGTATTTTTTGCAGCTGGATCATTATTGCAATTTACACAAGACTTTGAATTACTATAATCATTCTCCACGCCAACCTCGCAAAGAGAAGAGTACGGATTATTCGTATTTCATTTGATGTTTTTTTACATTACCCGTAATATGTGGAAGTAGGAATATAGAGTCATTCAATCTAAATCCATCAACAACATAAGCCATATGGAGAAACAAGATCCCCTTTTACCCAATTGCAGCTACAATCATTTGTAAATTTAGATTAGATTAATTAATTTTTAGGGCACATCATTTTATACAATCTAATTGATCAGTGTTGTTATTTTATCATGAAATTATTTTATTTTCAAATTATATACATGGTATAGTAAAACCTTTTAAGAAAATATTTTACCATGTAATTATTAAATCTACAACAATATATAAACCCCCAATAATATAAATATCTATTTCACACCTTTTTATTTTTTATCTATTTTTTTACACAAATATCAGTCATTTCCCTAATTATTACACTATTTAATAATTTTATTAGATTACAATACAAAATTTATATTATTATAAAATTATTTGGTATCTCTTTCATATAAATTAAAATTAATATGATATATACTTTAAAAATACACATATATATAAGTTTAGTGGACAGGCATTGATAAATATAGTCTATGTTTAATAAAATTAACTCAAAACTAAAAAGTTAGCATGTAATTGAAAGATTTTAAATTAACTTATTAAATCATAAATATTTAATAAAATTAGCTATTGCAATAATTGAAAATGTAAAATAATATATTTATAAAGAGTAAATTAAGAATAAAAAGATAATAAAATATAAAAATTAGAAATTAATTTTTTAAAAATTATTAATTTTCTTTTAAAAAAACGTTAAAGACTACTTAAAAAAAAACTTGATTACCGTCAAACAAAATTTTCAGCTCTAGAAATAAACTTTAATATCTAATCGAACATAATCATAATTTTACATTATTATTTAATTATCAATTATTATTAATATAATTTTTAAGATAATTATTATAAAAACAATAAATTTATCATACATATGTTTAATCTGATGATCGTAATGTAAAGTTATTTTCTATCATCAGTACATAAATTTTTTTAAAAACAGTATAAAGTGATAATTCATCGATTATGTGTGAAAGAATACAAATATTTATGTAAGTGTGAATATGAGATTAAGTGGATGTCAAGGTTTTCTACCCGTACCCTGATAAAATTTTATTGGTTACTACCCGTACTTGTACAGTTATACCCTTAATTAAGTAATCGTGACGTGCGTGAATCTATAATAAAATATATTATTCTCGTATCATATCTAGATGGACCCGATGGGTTGGCATTTGGCACTTGGCAGGCATATTTTAGAAATACGGTGCACGTTTTGTTTATGACTAATATTTATAGCTTAGTGCTTTATAATTTATAGATGTAATGATTAATATTTTATTTTGAGGAGATGTAATGATTAAGAATTAAGATTTAAAATATTGCTTAGTCTTATTGAACAGAAGAATAGTGCTTTGTTTAACTTTTTTCTTTTTGTCATTTTTTAATTAAATTATTTTTAATTATATTTTATAAAAAAAACTATTTTTGAGACTCCGATTTATTGAAGAAAAAACTTGTTTTATTTTTAAAAGAATTTCTAAAATTATTTTTAGTTTGAGTTTTCCTTTTTCTAAAAGAAAAAGGAGAAACTAAAAAAAAAGAAACAGTAAAAGGTTACCTTCAAACAAAACAGTTTTCCTTTTTCTTTCTTATTTTGGCGATAAGAGTTTAACTCTTAAATATCAAAATGACAAAAAAAGAGAGTTTAAACTCACCGTCATTTTCATCTTTTATTATTTTTATAAAGAACTAACCGGCATCTAAAATGATTCATAGATTAATATCACATTTTATGAGTTACGTAATTTTTTAAATGATATTAAGCTTCTACAAATTTTTGCTAGAAAAATCTACTAAAAGTAAAATAATAATTAATTTTTAAGTATGGAATTAATGTCATTAGTTATCATTAACTGACAAATTCAAGGTTTTAATAATTAAAACCAACGTAATGTGATCTAGTTTGGAGGATCAACTAAGTATAATTAAAGAATTTATTTATAAGAACTTATATACATCTTAATTGAATTTATTTTATGAGACAAATACTTGTGCAATTATTTAAGAAAACTTATAAAAAGACAACTTATAATATTATGTCTATAAGTCATTTTCAGCTTTCAAAAAAACTTTTTAAAATAACTTATCTTATATAAAAAATAATTTAATCATGCATATTTTCTCTTCAATTATAAAAAGATTTTATATATAAATTTTTACATAATAAATACTTTATTAAACAAATACTTAATTGAGTTATTTATCCCAATATACCTTTAATTAACTATTTTAAG
>PYAF01001739.1:201221-228027 GCA_007407185.1 Glycine tomentella | reverse complement strand
AAGTGATGTTGCCTCACATTTTTGTTAAGAATATGCTTGATATTTTTAGTTTGTACAAAACAAATAATTTCGTTTATCTTTTAAAAATTTTAAATTTTAAGATATTATTTAGAATTAAAAAGTTATTATCTTATCTCTGGGATATTTAAATATATCATATGTAAATTAGAGGTTTATTTATTTTTTTTAAGATTATAATACTAGGTATACAAATAAAATTCGTAATATGAAAAAAATCACTTAAAAAAATAAGATTTGAATTCGAAATCTCATTTAAATTTATTCAAGTTGAGTTTCACTCTTTCCAACAATTTGGTGTAATAGGCAAGTTTAAATCTACCAAAAATAACACTAAAGGAACCCAACCTGACAAAATCAAGTTAAAAAGAAATCAATGAAGACGTTACATTAAAATAGAAATTGGGGAAGAAAGCATGTATTTTCATGATATCCAAATAATTAAAACGAGACCAGAGATCAATTAGAAACCAAACTTTAAGGGCCTTCCAAACTCTAGTGACTCTGAGAGAGAGGGACCATCTTAAAGTGAGCTCTAAAAGATAAATTTATATAATTTTAAATGAAATATTAGTTTTACACAGAATAAAGAAAAATAAATATTTTAGATACAGTGACGATAATAAATTTTGAGTGTAATATGGACTTTTTTACCAAATTGGATATTTTGTAAACGATATATCAAAATAGGTGTTTTTTCAAAATTATTTATCTAGATGATCTTTTTCACGTAGAATATATGAAGTATGATTCTAAAAGACATCTCATGTTCATCCTTTATTTTTTTATAGAAGGTGTCAGACTAATGTTTAACACCACTTCAAATTTCCTGTCAATAAATATACAATTTGAAACTACTTCTACTATCTAAATGACATTTAAAATTCATCCTTATTAGCTTGTACAGGCATAAAAAGATACTTGTTTTTTAATCCACCAAGTACCAACCAACTCAACAAACAAACATTGGAACTCCTAATGGTGCATCAATTAGAACACTAAACCAAAATATAAACTTTGTCCTGGCTGATAATAGCTAGATATTACAATAAAATAAAATTAAAAAAAACAAACTTTTTTTTCCAACAAGTAACTCAGTCCCAATGATAATAAAACATGAAATAAGGGATGCTAGCTAGATCTTTACACAGAAAAAAAGTGTAAATTTTAAAGCCCATTTCTTTTTATCAACACACTTCTGAACTAAAAATCTTCATCAATTCAATGCTTCAATACATCAAATGGAAATCACTAAATTATGTATGACAATAGGTTAAGTGCTAATCCTTAATGGCAGGCCCATTGATTTCCATATAACCAACAAACTCATCTACATAATTTTGGTGCAGTTCTTTGTTCCCAAATATCTTACTCATCTCCTCTGCTTGACATCTATAGGTTTTTCCTTCCTCTTCCAACATCACCGATCTCAATGCCTTGGCCACTGAGTCCCTTGTGAACTTCCCATCATGCTCATTTTTTTGTACTTTGATCCCTACCCTTTTCTCCTCCATAAGCGTAGCAACTAAATATTGTTCATTATGGAAGGGCAGCATTATAGTTGGTAACCCAACTTGAAGATCCTCTATGACTGAACTCCAACCACACTGACTGAGGAAAACCCCAATAGACTTGTGTTCTAAAATCTTCAACTGTGGGGCCCATGTTCTCCGCACCGTTCCCCTTTTGGACTCACTCAGAACCCAATCCTGTGACTCAATAGCTGAGGTATTTTGCTTCCTTAGAGCCAAAAAAAGGGAAAACCAGACAGTTCTAATCCCATAACAATCTCAGTAAATTCTTCATCACTCAGTGTCACCTCACTTCCAAATGCTACATAAACCACTGACCCTTTTCCCTGTTTATCTAACCAATTAAGGATAGTATTCCAGTTGTCATCATTATTGATGTCTTCACTGAATTGCAGTGAAGGTGGCAATTACCCAACTGAAATCACTGGTTTCCCACATATACTTTCAAGCAATTTGAGAAACTCACCTTCCATCTCCATGCAGCTTCTTGGAGCAATCAGTTGAGCACCATTCACGATTTCTAGGACCCGAAACGCATCTGAAACCCCATAATCATTTGTCTCTGAATGCACTTCAAGAAACGATTTGTCTTCAGGTTTCACTTTTCTTTCTTGTGAAATAGTCCCAAATAAAAGACTGGCCAGAAGCACTAAAAATAGCAGAAAAGATGCATGAAATGCCTAGCTTAGAACATATTGGTGGCAACCAATATGGTCTATAGTCGTATATGATCCAATCAGGTTTGCATCTTTCTAGAAACATGGTCAAAGGTTCTTGAGGACCATCATAAGCCTTCTTGAGGTATGGAACAATGTGCTGAGGAATGTCTATTGTGGCTTCTGCATTTTCTGGGAGTTTAACAACATGGGGAAATGGAAGTTGTATGAGATCCACCAAAGGTTATAAATTTTCAGGTACTTTAGGGAGGTGATGGATGTTTCTAGGTGTGGAAATGAATGAAATTTTGTGACCCTTTTGAGCTATGAGTTTTGCCAGCTCAAAAAATAGGCCTATATGACCAAAGGCTAGCCATGGAAACAAAGCAATGTGCAACTTCTTATGCTGCTCCGCCATGGAGATAGTAGTGTTTAATGATATGCTAGTGTCTGTGACTTATTAACGGTTGGTCATGAACTCATGAATCGTTATCCTCTATATTTTTAGTTGGGCTCGTGTCTCATGTGATAAAATTCTTATCATTGACAAATTGTTGAAACAAGTGATTCGACCGTTAATCCCTTAATCAAGATTCAGAGTTCAATTTTCACCTCTCACATTTGGATATGAAGTCGCAATTGAATGTACCAATTTATTTCAAAATGGACTAACCCAATAGAAGATAATTAATTGAGTATCAACTCAAAAGACACAAATACAAGAATTATATGGTATTTTGGGACCACCACATTAGTTATGGTCCTGACAAAGAACAACATGACATGTGACAACCAACTTACCTTCTTCAAAGGTTAAGGGAGTATGTTGTAACTATAGGAGGCCTCCGTTATGTTTATAGAAAGAAATTTTAGGATAAGATATATATTAATCAATTTAAATTTAAAATCTGATACAACAACCATATTACAACACATTCTGTTAACCTTTGAAGACTCAAAACTCAAAGTTGGCTTTTAGAAAGAATAAGTAAATATAAGTTAACAAATTTATAATATATATATATATATATATATGTGTGTGTGTGTATTTTTCCATGGCTACCCTTTGGTCACCTAGCTAGGTCCATATTTTTTGAGCTTGCAAAACTCAGCTCAAAAGGGTCACAAATTTTCATTCATTTTCACGCCAAAAGAAAATGCAGAGAGGCCGCATTGGACATTCCAAACCATATCATTCCATACCAATTTAGAGTGGAAGGTGTTCCTTTAAAAATGGTTTTTTGCTGTTTTCTCTTGTAATGTATTATCAACATTACAACAAATTAACTTATACCTACAGATAAAATCCGTCACTATAAGTCAATAATCTGTAGATAAAAGTATAATTGATATTTACTTACAGACTTTCTCTGTCAACTTTGAGGGAACATATTGTGATGGTTATTAGTCTGTATGTACAAGTTGTACCTATGGACATATTTTTACCTATGATTATATTTGTCTGTCACTATAGGTAGTACTTACAATTTATTATAGGTGTAGGTAAAAGTCATTAACGTATACCTACAACCTTTAATTGTAGGTAAAAGTCATTAACTTATACCTATAACTTCTAACTGTAGGTAAAAGTCATTAACAAATACCTACAACTGAAAACAATAGGAATACCCACAATAACCAAAAGGGGGGTGAATTGGTTAAAATCTTGGTATTTTAAAAATTAATTCAAATCAGAGTCCAAGATCTTTATCACTTTTAAAACCAAGAAATCTATTTACTAAATCAAATAACTCAGTCCAAGAAATCAATAGATCAAAACAGTACTTGTTGAAAAATGAATATGAATCAAAGAATCAATGACCAATGAACAAGATGAGTGATAGAGAAATAGAATCAAAGACACAAACAATTTATACTGGTTCACTTCACAACTGAAACTACATCCAGTTTCTTCTAATCAACACTAGATTAGAGTTCTACTATTATAAATTTCTGTTCTTACAAGCTTTTACAAAAAAAACCACTACTACACAGGCGGTCTTTAACGACGGTTGTTTGAGGCCTTCAACGACAGTTCATGAACCGTCTTCGAATCTTGCGTAGTAGAAAATTATGATTTTCAACGACGGTTATGAAATCGTCTTTGTTTCCATTTTTTAACGACGGTTATTTTGAACAAGCGTCTTAGTTTGAAATTATTTTTTGTTAAAAAAAGAAAACCATACATTCAACGACAATTGTGGCTGACAACCGTCTTAGAAAGTATGATACAAAGACGGTTATTGGTCACAACCGTCTTCGTATGTAGCGTTTTTTCCCACAAAAGTTTCAAAGACGGTTTTATGTAATAACCATCTTTGAAAGTTGGATATGAAGACGGTTTTATGAAATAACCATCTTTGAAAGTTGGATACGAAGACGGTTTTATGTAACAATCATCTTTGAAAGCTGGATACGAAGACAGTTATTTCTAAAAATATTCTTTGAAAGTTGGATACGAAGACGGTTATTTCTAAGAACCGTCTTTGAATGTAAGTTAATTTTTTTTCGTAGACATTCTAAGACGGTTTTTTCTAACAACCGTCTTTAAAATTGTGATACAAAGATGATTTTTGAAAAGAACCGTCTTTGAATGTATGTATCAAAGACGGTTTTTTACGACAATCGTCTTTGAAAGTGTGAATCAAATACGATTGTTGAGAACAACCGTCTTTGAATGTAACATTTTTTTTCATAGCCTTTCAAAGATGTTTTTTGAGAGCAACCGTCTTTAAAAGTTAGATATGAAGACGGTTTTGAGAACAATCTTCTTTGAAAGTGCGAATCAAAGATGGTTGTTCTCAACAACCGTCTTTGAATGTTACTTTTTATTTTTCACAGCCCTTCAAAGACGTTTTTTGAGAGCAACCGTCTTTGAAAGTGAGATACGAAGACGACTTTTGATGACAACCGTCTTTGAAACAACGATACGTAGACGGTTTTGTGTACAACCGTCTTTGAAAGTAAGAATCAAAGACTATTTTTGATAACAACTGTCTTTGAAACTTACATTCTAAGACTGTTCTTCTATAATCGTCGTTGAATGACTGCTTTTTTTTTTAACATTATGATTCAGTTATTTAATAAATTATGACTATCAATTTAATTTATTAATTAAAAATTATATTCAATAATATAATTTTTACAAAAAACACAAATACAAGTAAAATGGCCGGCAACAAACATATTTTGCCAAGTTATTTCGTATATATATATATATATATAGAGAGAGAGAGAGAGAGAGTCATTCATAAAATGTATGTCGAAATGTGAAAATACAATACACAATTAATTTTTACATAGTTGTAGCAATATTTCTCATTTCCATATAATCAAGGCCAATAGGTGGGTGCTGCAAATCCCATATGTCATCCCAAATAAGTGGCTCATTATTAATTTCTTCTGCCAAATTAACCTGTACAATAACAGACAAATTGAATCAACTTAAATTGAATGCAAAATATTTTCAATGTATGACATTACCTCAATGGCACTTGAAATGTCACTTCCACTAAATAACCTAAATCTCAACAATCAATCAGCTAATACAATCAGATAGCATGCTATAAAATAGATCAAAGATATGAAACACCGAAGATATGAAACAAGTGAAATAGATCGATTATTACACTTATAAAATGTCTGAGATGCACCCAACACACCAAAACCACAACCAAACCAAAAACACTAGATGAAGAAACCACAAAAAGTCCCAAAGAATCAGCAATAATATAAAGAACAAAGCCAAACCCAAAGAGGACATAAAATTCTTCAATGCTGGTAGTTACATTTATAAAACCAATCATGTACCTTTACTTAACAGCTTAAGCTTTTAGGAGTGGTTTTTGACATAGTATCAGAGTGGTTATAGATTAAAAATCTGTCTAATCCAAAAAATGCATAAAGCCAATAAATATGTACAAGGCAAGACAAATAGAGTGTGGCTTCTTACAAAATAATTTGGTTTCAATGCATGAGCAGCAACAATGTATGTTGCAGATTGCCTGTTTAATTCATTAGCTATTTGTTCTTCAGCACTCACTGATCCCCCGATTCTTAAAGTGTCCTTTGCTATCTGTTCTTGATCAGCAGCAATGTATACTGCAAAGGCATTAAGTGAGTCAGTTATAGACTCTTAATATTGTTACATACATGTCAATACAATACACAAAAGCATAATGTGTCATTGTGTAAGATGAAAAAGCAATATGACCAGAACAGTTCCAAGATAATTAAATTGCCGGATGGAAATCAAATTGCAACTGTATGCCTGCGCCAAACTGCATCGAAATCAAAGAATATGGAAATGTCAAAAATGGAAGTGGAAACGAGTTTAATATTTGAAATACTACATAGCTGATGTAAAACACTTGTTTGTCAATTCCATATGATTCCCTCCAAATATTTTTGTTACCTATAGCAGTTCTCACAATCTTTTGCTTTTCTCCAACTGGAATAATGACATTGAGTTCCTGAATTGAAAACCAATTATTTAAACAAAAGAAGGACAAAAACATTAATTGAGAATTTCCAATATAGAAAATTATGAATTCTACAACAATATTAAATACCATCATGCTTAGAAGAGAAGACAGGAGAAGAAAGTTGGGTAAGATTAGCACTTATTTTCCAGGGAACATTTACATATGGCTGTTCCAATGGTTAGAATGTTTTATCCCATTCTTTTTAAACTATAAAAGCTTTTGAGTTATTCTTACCCATAATGCTTTTTTTGCCAAAATTTACATTAGAGGTTCCAAACCCAAATAAAATATGTAGAAAGAGATTACACCATCCACAGGCAAATAAAACTAAATCTCATTTCATTTCACTTGATGTGGAAAGAGATTACAACATATGTATTTATAGTGAGTTGTCTTATTGACAGCTGTACCTTAACTAATTCTAACTAACTAAGAGTTAGTTTAGACTAGTCTCTTACAAGCCTTAATAACTGAGTTACACGGTATACTCACAGTTGAGCACCTCAAAATTCTGAGGAATAAGTTGTTTCTCCATCATTAGCTTTTGGTAGGCTATGCCTATTTGCCTAGCCCTTTTCCAACATAGTGGCATACACCAAAAAGTTAAGAAACGGGATAAGTGGAAAACATGGTGCAGTGACAAAACACCAAGATGAGTCCATACCTCAAGTTATATGCAGCACCAAGAACTGGTCACTTAAATCTGGATGCAAGTCGATGCTCATGAAAATGACACATATATTACTTATATGTTTTCATTTTTTTTGTGCTTGATCAGAGTCTTCTCCACTGCCTGCAATTGTTTGATTGTTTGAAGAAGGGTTGTCATGATGCTGCATATCACAAATATCTAAGGATCAACATACACACTAAGTACTTGAAATTTGGCATATTCACTTAAACTTTCATCAAATACATCATTGAGAAGCATATCATCAAAGAACCCACCTATTTTTAATTAAAACTAACATTAATGCTCCTTCGTTACATCCTGAGCACAACAAAATGGGAAGGTAATTCATAGGGTTCAACCTGAAATTAGAAAACAACAAGAATCAAATGAAAAAAGATTGTTTATTGAGACTAAAGGAATCCTGAATACATGAAGCTTGCACAGTGAATATAGCATTTAAGTGCCTCTATGCCTGGCTGCTGAGTTGTTATGGACCAAAAGTGGCCCTCTCTCTTGGCATTGGTAGAGCAACTACCAAAATCTAGTTACATCTATTGTTTTGGGAAAGTCATTTTCTATCTTTGCACCAACAATAATTTAGAAAGACTCAAATATCACACAAGAGTGGCTAGCAGAATGTATATAAGTAGCAGAGTGTATATAAGTGAGACATAATCTTTGCATTATGAATTAACTTTTAAAATTGAACTCGACTCAAATTTATATTTTAACAAAATCCACGGTGTAGTTAACCATAAACATTTTCAAGTACATCTTATAAGCTTCTAGATATTTTCTTTTGGGATTGATTGATCTAGAGTTCTTAGTTCAAATCCCACCAAAACTGTTTTGCTTCTATTCTTGTATACATAAGGTGGCCTTAATTTAATTTCAACTGAAGAATAAAAAGAAAGAGAGAAATTATAATATTTTTACAATTACTAGATAAACTTGGAAGTTGGCAAAGATCCTAGAACAAAATTTGTTCAGTATCCAAAGTTGTGTTTTAAATTGTTGGACACTTGGGGTTTGGAGCATCTAACCCAAGCACACGCCCCAGGTTCAATATTGCGCCAAAATACATATCATTAGTTTGTCCTACTTAGCATTATTAACTTCCAGCAACTGGATTGGCAGCAATTCGCTTTGTTCCTGATAATCCAGGTATAGACCCTAATGTTGTATTTAATGAGAGGTCAAGTGCGAGACAAGATAAGTTTGAAATTGAGTTCTCCTAATTGAACTAGTGAATGATTTGGTCCAAATTGTGTAAAAAAACAAAAATACCACCAGTTATCAAGTAAATTGCTGAAAATGATCCAATTTTTTTAACTCACGTTTGATTTGATTCATGGTTTAGTTTGGTTCAGAGGATACTAAATAATAAATATTTATTATAGTAAACTACATAGACTCCCATAAGTTTATTACAGTTGTTATCCCTCTATTTTAGATCCCTACGAAGGTGTTACAATAGTGGAGACTCTATTTAGTGGTGATTTTGGTTTTAGGGTGTTATGTTGAGGTATCTTGCTTCAGTTTTATGTTGGTTCTGGTATGTGATGCTTACTTGTTGAAAGGCTAAAAACCAATGAGTCATGGAAAAGGTTTGAGACATTTGGTAAGTCTAAATGTATGTTTATTATGTTTTCTTTCTTCTTCTTTTTCATATTTGCTCAACTAAGCATTCTAATTAACTAGTATTTTGTTATTTCATAAAAAAGGACAGAGTGAACAAAATGAAAGAAAAGATAATGCTTGCGAAACAACTACATCAAAACACCACAACTCAAGGAAGCTTAAACATGCAAGACAATGAGTTATACTTGACTTTATTAACAAAACACAGACAAAAGTCAAAAGATGTTGGTATGAAATAATGGAAAACAAACCTCCTTCACTTTAGCCAGCTATCTCTCTTAAATCTCTATTGCTCACCATTTGTGCCTCACTCCAAATGGTGTGTGAACAAAGTAGTAGATATTCTATACCGTACAAGGTAGCTTCAGTGACTTGATCAGAGAAGTTCCGTGTCATGCGGATCATCGTTATCACTCCCATAAGAATGGCCATGATTCCACCAGTAAATGGAATTCTAAACCCGTTAAAAGTCTTGGAAGCATCGCAAGGGAAACAATCTACAACTTAAGCAAAATTTATTTAATACGTCTAACAAAGTCAAAGAAAGGTCTCAAAGCCATGTTCATGATTATAGATTGGTTGTTAATGAGCTAATGATGCTAAATAAGGGTTGTGTTGGTGAAAAAAACAACATAAATTTGCCACAGTGCAAACAAAATCCATTAGCAGAGATGCAAGTATAATATTAACCATTAAGAAAAATCATACACCTGTACCAAATACCTTTAGAAACTGCAAATTGATCATTTTGTACCCCCAAGATGCATTAACTTGCTTGCCAATCATTAGGACAAAGGCGACCTACCAAATATGTAAGGAGAGTACCCAAAGAGCAGGTTAATTATGCAGTTATGTTTTCATCAATCATTTCTGATACATTTCATACAAAAGGAAGGTGGTTGTTCCCCACCATATAAATTATTAAATGTTATTCAGCTACATCGCCTTGAGTTTGTAAACATAGTCAATTACCATTTACCATGATAAGATGAATTATCTGCACCATGCTAATATATGCAGTTTCCTTTACTGCTTGGTTTAATCTAAAATATTTAGAATGGAAGTAGCAACTAATTGAAATCTAAGAAATTTACTTTTGGAACAGCACCGAGTTGCATAGGGAACCCCTCCTCAACAACAGATTCTTTGTTGAAAGGATCGTGTTCCTTAATATTATAGGAAAAAAAGAAAGGCAATCAAGTCATCAGATTTTGTGGCAAACAAAGATAATGGGAAGAAAATTTCAGAACAAGATTGAACTTGAAACTGTAAAGTAGGTAACTAGCTACCTTGTGACATGTTGTTTCATGTTGAATGATTTTCTCTTCAATCTCGGATAAAGTTTTCCTCTTGCATTTTCCTTCACCATTTTGAACCATGTAATGCATTAAAAAAAAACACTTCATTATTTTATTTTGTAATTAAATAACTATAAAGAATTTGATCATACTACCTTCATGATTTCAGTGTTATTCCATGGTCCCTTGTCTGAAAGCATACAACCACATTTGTCTGCACAGGTACAAGTACCACCCAAGAACTCTGGGAGTTCAATGGTAATAATAAATATAAACAAGTTGTTATGTATAGTCCTAACCAGTAATGTTCTTCGCTTATTCATTCAGATATATACCAACATATTCAAAGAACATCCTCATTAATCAATGAATTTCATCAGAGATGGTTATTACTCAATGTAGACTATGTATCAGTATGACCTTGATGTCATAAATTTCAATTTCAGATGAGAGTGAGATAAAATACTTCAATGAGAATGGAGAAAAACATTAACCTGGCATCAATGATTTCAAGCAACTTGCTCTGGTATTTGTTACCTAGGACCTGGTCAATAAAGCAGTAATCTATTAAGTGCTCTTACTTAACTGAAACCTACATTGCCTCATGGTGAAAAGTATATAAAAAATGCTTACATGTATTTTGGAAGTGGTCTTAGGATCAAGGAACGACTTAATATTGTTCCACAACTTTTCTAAATCCAGAACCAGCATTGATGATGAACATACTGTTCAAGGACTGCAAAAAGAAAAGTTCAATCAAGGTAAATTCAGAAGATGGCATTTGAGCTAGGGAGATGCCCAATATGACTGAGTAGTAGCTCAAGGTAGTTGTCACCATCAATCTTCTGAAGACGCTGGATGAGATCCCTTGCAGCTTTGTTCAAACTTCTGAGACCCTAAACAACCATGCTAGTTAACAGTGTGAAACTTCTTTTCCATATGTAATAGGCGATAATATAATATGATATCTACAATTATAATAGGAAATGGAGAGCACCTCCTTAAATGTAAGGTGACTACATTTAATGCAGGTCTTATATTAGTACTTTTACTCTTGCTGGTTTTATTTGGGAAAAGGGGTTAGAAAAGTAAAAACCATTTAGTAGTACTGTTGCATAATTTCATACGTACCATGACTTGCACATCCAAGATAGTTGTGCTTTGATCAATGTGCTTCTTTGCTGCAATTGAACAGGCAGGAAACTTAACAACGAATGTCTTCTCAAACTCTCTAACATGGTACTTAAGATAGCGATCCATAGTTGTTACTTGCATCAGCTTGTTAGAGTCAACCTAACTTAGTGGGAGGAATTCCTCCAGTTATAAGGACTTGCTTCAATCCTTTTGGTGCGAAACTCAAAAATGTGACTGCACAAAATCCACCATAGGTCTACCACAAAAAAATAAATAAATAAATACGACTAAGCTTGCATGGAATTCGAAGGCTACATTGGTTTCAAAGGTACAAAGGCATTCTAACCGAAGCTCCTAAACCAATAAAGCTTCAAATGATGCCTACAGTAGGACTCGTACAAATATCAATCTTAAATTTTCAAGGACACAGGGATAGAAAGCAAAGGAACAATTAGTTACAGATTGTAAAGCCAGACTGGTTAGTCATCAAAGATCAGTAACTCATATGAATACCTATAAAAAAATAATAACTTCAATACCTGACCCAATATTCTCGAAGGATCAGTATCAGCAGACTTCAATTGTGACATTGATGGCACAGTCAAGGGAGTTGATAAACATGTTACTCGTTGTACAAATGTACAAAAGTAAGACATCAGATTATAAAAAACAATTAATTATAATATCACATGGAGATTGACATAAATGCCTAGCGAATCATGCCTAATCCATTAAGATGAGACGGAATTCTTCACAGACCTTTTTAGTCCATCCACTGGATTCAGTAGGACGCCAGCACTGAAATATTTAGGCTTCTAGAAATGAGGTATGCAATGTTGCTCTACTTGGCAACATAATCGCCGCTAGAATATAGATATACTAAGGGTGTGTTGATGTCTATTTTAAAAACCTTTTTAGTTTTAAAAAAAATAAAACAATGAAAAAGACAACCACACTAACTCATGCCTCACCATTTACTGCACCAACCTAGATTATGCACAATAAGGGATTTGCATACAGTTAAAGCAACAGATTTGCATATAGTTAAACAGACAACCACACTAACTCATTACTAGTCAACTCTATTGGGTGGCGGGCGCAGTAAGATGGGGGTTGGGGGGTAGTGTTGCAGAGGTAATGTATCAACCATACAAAAAATTACCAAAGACTAATCATATCCTACAAATACAGTTAGAAATATAAAAAAGTTTGTCGCATTGTGTCATCCCAAACCATTCACAATTTAGCCATAGTAGTCTATGTCTGTTACTAGTAATGTTAAGCTGTCTTCACGGATTTCTTTTTATTTTCCAACAAAAATTTAGCCCATTTTTGCCTTATAGTAAGTAGGTCCTCCATGTCCAATGTTGTGCCATCACAAAAGAACTGCAGCAATAAAAATGTATACATACATTCAATCAGCCACATCATTCAAATACATACCTTCAAGAATATCAACAAATACTACAAATGTGCATAATTTAATGTACCTTGTTCCAGTCATTTTGCAACCCACCTCCTACTATGTTCCACATCCAATGCATCACATAATACCCACATTCAAACCCTCCTTTTTGCACATTACTCTAATTTGAGAAGTACATAGACATCAATGTCACATTTGGACAGCACAAGCAATTAAATGTATTGTGTAAACAATGGTCCAGAAAATCACTAACCTTTATCTCAATCCAGGTTGGTGATACTACATTACATTTACCTTCAACACTGGAACTCAATGTCTTCAGTGCACTAGTTCATCGAAAAAAAACACACATGTGGGTTAATACATGACCTAAGTTTTCGTTAACCAATATGGTAATACACAAATAAATTTATTGTTTGCTAGCACTAACTTGTTAAGTACGACTTTGATATGTATGTTTGGTTTCTTACGCAATGAACAGAACCATATAACTATGTTACTCGAAGGGGATACAACAAATAGCTGCCAATGGGCCCTGCATTTTAATTAATTCAGCTTAACAATCCATTACATTTATTCCATGTCGTTATGCCAAATGTTTTTTACTTACTGAGATAGGTAAGCTCCTAGATACAGTTGTCTTTGTGATTCCTTCATCCATGTTTGAATATATTGTTGAGCTTCAGCACGCCTATCCTTTGCATTGTGAATCATTTGCGGCTCAAAGAAACCATAGACTCCATCATGCCCCAACTTTGAACTCCATTCATCAAGAAACCTACCATACAATATTTGCATCAAATAATAAAAATTAAACAATATAATGTTAAAAAGGTGTGGAAAAAAATGACTCTATGAAATGTTATATATCAATGTGAGTGTACTAACATAATCCATAGCTGTAGTATAGATATGTTCAAGTATTTGTCACCCGAAATAATTTCATGAACATCAGAATATGTAATGAAAAACGACGATTCTATAGTTGCAATCCCAAACTTTATCCCATCCCATGACAATTGAACAGGCTTGTGGTAAAGTTTATAGACATTCTTCATCAACTCATCCAACGGATCAACACATGGCTCTAAATTCTTTGCTGTAACATCTGCTTGTCTTCTTTGTGGGTCACACGATAATGGTTTCACCAAATATGTGGGCCATGCGACGAATGTCTGAAGGGTGTCTCTAACAAAGTGGATCTCAGATGTCGAATATGGCACTTCAGCATCACTGTCATAAACTTTTTGGACACAAACATTTAAGACATCATCTGCGTATTCCACATTGTGAATTATCGCGGTCCTATCCATAACTTTTGCCAACGCAACAAGCTTAGGTTATCCACGATTGTGAACGTACAATCCCTTTAATTGCACCACAGCATTACCAGATTCCTCTCTCGATGGATTTGCTACTGCTTCAGCGCAACTACCCTTCATGCTAACATGTGCAGCTAACTGTTGTAGTGGTGCGTCCACTAGGGGTGGTTGTTGTGTTGCCATCTGGGTTAACTCCATTTTTAATTCTTCCTTCACTTTCTCGATAATTAACTTCTTTTCCTCCTCCACCTCCCTCCTCCATTCTTCCTTAAGGTTTTTGATGATATCAGCTAGCTATTCTGGGTTGATGGACGCAAAAGAAGTATTGGACGAACATGATCCGTGTCCAAAGTATTGCCTTATAGTTACACCCGAACCTGCACCACGTACCCGACTAGGATGCTCTTGTTTGCCAATGGCAACATTAAGGATATATTGTTGTCCCTTAGGGACAAAGCTCCCTTGTGTCATTTGTTCCTCCAACTCGTCCTGCAACACATATGAGTTCAAAAAGGCACTTAATTATTGGATTATCAAACGCAACAATATACACATAAGTTTATAGTGCTCTCACAATTCTATTTGAGATTTCTTCAATGGTGTTAGATGTCACGTGGCCATATTTCTTTGTGCGGGCCAATTTCCACTTCACATGTCTTGGAATTGGAGAAGGTGGGTCATCAACATTTGAGGAATTCTCAGTATCCATTGCGTCCTATCATCTTTTCTTTATTTTTTCCTCCATCAGCTTCTTTTCAAGCAAATCGTAGCCCCCACGAGACAGTATGTGGGGGCACTCATTCCTTTTTTGAATTTCCTGTGCTCTTTTCCTTATTCCCTATGTAAACATTGAAAAATACATTTAACATATTACAATAAAAGGTAATTGTTTTAAGTGTTAATAGGTAAATCAGACATGGTCACATCTAACCTGCCAATTTGGCGTTTGACGACTAGCAACAAATTCATCCCAAGTATGTGGATCTAGGCCATATATAGCAAAAGCATCCCTTTTTTATTGTCCATCTGCGTTAGCATCTACGTATTTAGTGGTTAGGGAAGACTTGAATTGTCTCCACCTTGTGCTAACCGAAGACATTATCTTTTTTTGGCTTTTTCAGCTTCTGCTATATCAAATTTTGCCTGAATTACAATATGAAAATTATAAGTTAAAACAAATAACACCACACATGAACTATTATTTTGTCAGTAGTTTTATTTATTTAAATGTTACCAAAATGTCATCCCAGATGATTTCCTTCAATGATTCAGGCACATCTTTCCAAGTAGCATGCACAATGGGGATTTTTTCTCTTGCCACAACCCCCAGATAGCTGTGAAATTTTGCCTTGTTACTGCGTATTGCCCTTCCAGTAGAATGACTTACAACTATGGGCTTCGATTGTTCGACCGTTCTAAAGGTTAAGCTTCTAAGCCTGGTGGATTATCTACTTTTCCTTGTAGAGGTCGATTCTAATTGCTCTGGTTGTGAATGTGGAGGGGACGAAAGGGGTGTTGCCATGGATCTGCAAACAAAAAACAAATAAGTCAACCACATTAGTCAAATGTTTAAGTCTAAAGAAATGTGTTGTGTAAACCATATTCAATAAAATGAATTGCATAACGAAACAAATTTAAAAAAAAAACATTACATTGGTGGTAAGCAGTTACTTATCAGTGTTTTCCCATAAACCTTCATCATGATCATTTCGAATTGCATGATTGTCATCAACGTCGGTATCTTCAACAAAAACTGGCATATGGGAGCAAAATGCAGGCATTTCACAAATATCAAGTGTTGCATCATCACCTGCATGATGACTAGTAGTAGATGGTAGATGTTCTTCCTTGCAGAACAACTGAAAATCTTGCGTCACATGGGTCTTGGATGTAAAACACTTGTTTTGCTTGTCCTGCCATGATGAATGGCTCGTCCTTGTAACCCACCTTATCAAGTGCTACTAGGGTGAATCCCATACAATCTTGAAAGACACCAGTGTTTCCATTAACCCAGTTACACTTGAAGATAGGAACTCTGAATGCAACATAATCAAGCTCCTAAATTTCCTCTATAACTCCAAAGTAAGGCATGGATGCTCGAATAGGGTTGTTATCTGAGGCACGACAAAAGTGTTCCAAATCAGCATCCACAGTAACCCCACTATTTTGCACGCTACTTTTTTCATCTTGTGACTTTGTGTAGAAGGAAAAGTTATTGATATCATAGCCCTTCCAAGTTGGTACATTCAAATTTGGGCCAATAGCTAACAACTTTAATGTTGAAGAAGCTTTATCATCATTTAAGATTTCGGACTTGAACCAAGTGACGAATGTTTTATTGTGTTCTTGCAACACTTTCATGATGTTCCATTTAGGATGACATTCGGACACATATTGTTTGTGAGTCTCAATGTATGGCATCACCTCAGCTGTGTTATTCAATACATACAAATGTGCTTGTGAAACTTGAGGTCTAGTCATAGTCACAACATTGAATCCTTGTGTACCCTTACCTTTCCTGGATCGTTCATGATGACCATGAGGAATCCCAATTGGTTTAACTGTATCCAAATATTCAGAACAAAATTCAATACATTCTTCGGCAACATACCTTTCAACAATAGAAGCTTCAGGTCTGTATTGACTTTTAGTATAAGATTTTAACACCTTCATGTACCTTTCAATGGGATACATCCAACGTAAATACACTGGCCCACATAACCTGATCTCCTTGACAAGATGGACAATCAAGTGGACCATAATGTCAAAAAATGAAGGAGGGAAGAACATTTCCAATTGACAAAGCACAATAGCTGCCTCATTCTCCAAATCATCTAACTGACTCGGGTCAATTGTTTTCCGGCAAACGACATTAAAGAAAAAGCACAACCTTGTAATTGCAACCCTAACTTTCTCAGGCAATATTCCTCGAATTGCTACATGTAGTAACTGTTGCATTAGGACATGACATTCGTGAGACTTCAAACCAACCAATTTGAGATCGTTCATCGATACAAGGCTCTTGATATTTGAAGAGTATCCTTGTGGGACTTTAATGCTTCTTAGACATTGACAAAAAGCTTTTTTTTTTTCTTTTATTGACAAGGTGTGACATGCAGGGGGCAAATACATTTGCCGGCCTTTACTAATTGGATGCAACTGTTCATGTATACCCATTTCAACAAGATCTTGTCGAGATTTTAAATTATCCTTTGTCTTGCCTTTAATGTTCAGCAGGGTGCCAATTAAACTATCACAAACATTTTTCTCAACATGCATTACATCAATACAATGTCTGACATCGAGATCCGACCAATAAGGAAGATAAAAAAATATTGACCTTTTCTTCCATATGCTTTTGTCATTAGCATCCTTCTTTTGTGTCTTGCCAAATGTAGTGACAATGTCCTGAACACGATCATAAACTTGACGCCCAGTTAATGGAATAGGTGCAGACTGTTTCTCCTGAATTCCATAGAAGGCTTTTTTCAATCAGCGATATGGGTGATATAGTGTGAGAAATCTTCGATGCCTCGTGTATACTGTCTTCTTCCCATGTTTCAATTGGACAAATGATGTGTTTTTTTCACATGCAGGACATGCATAATGGCCTTTTCACATTGTATCCACTCAAATTTCCATATGCTGAAAAGTCATTAATTATACAAATATCATTGCACTCAAAGTAAAGGTCTCTTGCAGATGGGCGTCATAGACCTCAACCCTGTCAACCCACATTTTTGTCAAGTCTTCGATGAGTGGCGCAAGGTAAACATCAATATCATTGTCTAGCTGTCTTGGACCGGATATCATCATAGACAATATTATGTACTTTCGCTTTATGCATAACCAAGGAGGGAGGCTGTAAATCATCAATAGCACAGGCCACGAACTGTGGTTAGTGGAAAGGTTACCAAAAGGATTCATTCCGTCAGATGCAAGACCTAGTCATAGGTTCCTTGGGTCGTCACCGAATGTTGGAAACAAACGATTAATTTTTTCCCATTGAGGAGAATCGCCCGGATGTCTAAGAAATCCATCAATTTTCCTCCCAGTTGCATGCCAAATCAGGTTTCTTGCGTCATGTGGGTTAGCAAACAAACGCTTAAACCTTGGAATAATTGGAAGATACCAACATACCTTTGCTGGACGACCCATGTTTGTGAAAGACTCATCACTACATTCGTCATCGTTGACTTTGTATCGTGATTCACCACATGTGGGGCACTTGTGCATTTCAACAAACTCATTCCTAAACAAAACACAATCATTACGACATGCATGTATTTTCTGGTACTGCATGCCCATGGGACATAATATTTTCTTCGCTTCGTAATGATTTTTCGACAAAGTGTTGTCTTCAGGAAGCAATTTCTTCAACAAAACAAGCAATTCAGTGAATCTTTTGTCACTCCACCCAAATCTTGCCTTCAAATTCATCGACGGTAACACCACTGACAAATGTGTGTACGTTGTGCACACCGAATACAAAGGGATTTTCGAATCAGTTTGTACTTTCTCATACATAGGTGCGTGGGCTTGCTGAAAACTGGATTCTCCAAGGTCACATAGCATGTCTTCTATACGATCATCTGTGTGTACATCAACAGGCGCAGGGGTTGGGATAGTTGGCATTTCTAGCAATTCACCATGCCATATCCATTTTGTGTATGTTAGAATTATGCCCTCACATATAAGATGTGATCTTATGTCATCAATTGACTGGCGTCTTCCTTTCCCACATTTGAGACAAGGACAAAAATATTTTCCATGCAGTGAAGGTGCATTAAGTGTGGTAAAATTTAGGAATTGTTAGACCCCATTTTCGTACTCGTCACTAATGTGGGACGCTCTCATCTAACTACAATCCATGACCTTTACCATATGAATAAAAATGTCAACTTCATGTTGAAAATGTGTGGCCCTATCCCATTCAGGAAGTTATATTGTATACATGAATCCTCAATGTGGAAGTTAACTATGGTTAGTTCGATTTAATGAAATTTCGGCAGCATTTCGCTTTGGTCTCGAAGTACGCGAAATGAAAGCGGTAAGTTTTAGTCACCCCGATCAAGTATGCACTCGGAGATCAACACAAAATACAATAAACTGAAATGTCATTAAATTAAAGAAACCATACTTAACTTTCACATTGAGCATTCATGTATAAAATGTAACTTCCTAAACTGTCCAAACGGACAATTCAAGTTTCAATTCAATGATTAATCCAAACTATCCGCATTAATCACTGCATTGAAGCTTGAACGGGAAACTAAGGTTGACTCACAATGCATTCAAATGTATGACAAACCAAAATATGGATATATGAACACGCATGTAAAAAACATAAAAGGCTGGGAAACAGGAGACATACCTGTGACTAGTAATTTAACCCTTATTCTTGAAAATTGCGATGTTGACCATGATAAGAAGAACGTTGGTGATTGTTGTTTGTTTGAAGTTAAAACAACCTTTTAAGGTGGTAATGGCATTAAAAACAATGACCTAAAACCAAAAAACAAACTTATTTAATACAATGATAAACATATACATGCATCATTTAGTGATAGCAATAACGTACAAAGTAAATAATGGTGTTGAATTTAGATGCAAATTACACAACCACAAGCAAAGATGTAGGAAACATTTAGGTTATTTGTAGTAGTGTGAGAGTAGTAGTGTGTACACACTAATTGTTCAGTGGGTCCTCAAAGAAAGCTATTATAGGAGGGTGATGTGCTCACCTTCTGTGTGCAAAAACACTTTTAAGTCATGTGTACACTATGGTTATTATAAATATCTATCTTTTTCAAAATTTGGAAAGTGTTGTTATTTTTTTACCATCAATATTCAACTATTGACTCTTGTGTTTTATGTTCTTCGGGCTAGGACGACATGGAAACAAGAGGTTTCTTCTGATTTGAGATGGCTTAGAGCTCTAATTTCTTTTGATCCCTTCATTATTCAAATTTGCTATGTGTTGTTATGTTTTTCATTGCCTGTGCATCTGGTCATTTACAGATAAAAGGGCATTGAAACTACTGTGTGCCTTGTCCCCTAATTTTCTGCACATGTTCGAAGTCATTTCGTCTTGGCTGCGCCAAGAATTTATTTTATTTGCTTTCTAGATTTTGACCAACTTGTGTATCTGTGCATACAAATCACACAACATATATTGAATGGCTTTCTAGACTTTTTCATTAGTCAACCATATATTTGTGTCGATGGCTCAGCCTCAATAGATTAATTGCAAAAGAGCAAACTCCAAGGTGTTTCTTCCTTTGACTTTTTGAATTAGACAATTTCAAGTCATGAATGATCACAACTTTTCTCACACCTAGTTGATTAAAAAATTCCATATCGAATTTAACCTAGAAACAAACGAATACTGTTTGAATTAACGAGAATTTTGGCATGATCACTAATTCTTATGTGTTCTACAAGTTGTTGATAGGCGATTTCATCTGAATTATAAACCATGCATGTCACACAGTGCTATTCAAAACAACATCTTTTACTTGGATAATTGAATATTATTTGGAAAAAACTTGACTTCTCGTGAATTTAAAAATAAAGTACATTCATTTGTCTATTTCTACATAATTATGTGAATTAGACTTGTGAAACTTGTTAGATTGCATATTGGTTTTTTTCCTTGTAATGTTACCTTCTCACTTCCTTCGTTTCCTAGCCCAATTTGGTACTCAAATCAATCTCAATTTGTCACTAACTTAAAACGTATCTAATCATGAAATCAAAGATTAAGTTAAATATCATCTTAATTTTTACCTGCCTAATCTGTAATTATAGAACCCAGGTATTGAAATCAAAAAGGGGGGATTGAAGTATATAACAGACAATGTAACATGGCATAGAGAACAAAGATGAAAGATCACGTGAAAGAAAGGTAAGGTTGAAGTTGATCTCCTAAAAAAGGGGTTTGTTTCTATTTTGTACCGAATCTTGTACCAGCTACAATATTGCGTAGTGGCCATAGCGGGTTTCTATTGAATTATTGTTCCACCGCTAGAAAAAATCCCTAAAAATTTTGGCAAAATTTATTTCGATTTAAGAGTCATTGTTATTTGTTAAATAAAATAATGTGACAGAAGAACAAACATTCAGCAATCATTTATTCAAACATGTAAACAAATAGTTTAGTATATTTATTTAACATTGTTCTTTCTTATTGTTACTACTATCTATTTATTAAACCCCTGAAGTTCAAGTAGCACGTGCAGGGCATATTTTTTGAGGTTCTCCTGTAGACTATTTGCCCAAGTTGGAATTATCATTCTCAATATTTTGGTTACCTGTACAATTCCTGCTCTTTGCATATGGTTAAAGTAAATAATAAGAAAACTCATAACTTCAAAGACCAATTAAGACAACTTTTCTGGAGAAAAAAATGATACATTTTTACAGATGTGTGTGTCTGCTCATGGACTTTATTGGAGTGTCGTGTGAGGCTAGTTAGTTCTAGGGCCCATGATATTTTTAGTGAGTTTCCTACTAGTAAAGTGGAAGAGAAGGCAGCTGATGGAAAAATTCCATAAAAGCAAACTGAGGAGAAATTTGAGACAAGAAGGCTGAGGGCAGTATTGTAGTCGTAGAGAAGAAGATCAACACGCCCAATAAGAAGAAGGCCAACGTAAAAGTTGATGAGAAGAAGGCTGATATTAAGGAAGTTATAGAGGAAAGAAGTAATGGTAGGAAGGAACCTGTTCCTAAGAAAACAACTAAACTTATTTTTGGTGATGATATAAGATATGCTAAACTGCCTATTAATTGTAGCCTCTTCCAGTTAAAAGAAGTTATTCATGACCATTTCCCAAGATTAGGAGCTGTTATTCTCAAATACAGGGACCAAGAAGGTGACTTGGTCACAATCACTTCTGATGATGAATTAAGATGGGCTGAAACAGGATCCAATTGTTCTATCCAACTGTACATAGTAGAATCTACTCCTCAGCATGATCCACTTTTTGAGAAATTTAAAGTGAAGGCGGCGGAAGTGGTTGGCATTAACATTGCACTCAAGAGTGGTGGTGTAGGAAAGGCAAAGGAAATTGTTAGCTCTTCTTGCATTGAGGATTGGATTATTCATTTTGCCAAACTGTTCAAGAACCATGTTGGGTTTGAATCTGACAGATATTTGGATTTTCATGGACTTGGGATGAAGCTCTGTTCTGAGGCTTTGGAGGAGACAGTTACAAGTGAAGAAGCACAAGACCTGTTTAACATTGCAAGAGATAAGTTCCAAGAGATGACTGCTCTTGCATTGTTCATATCAAATATAAGACTGTGTTTGGCTATCTTCATCATGGACATTGGACAGCATGTCACGATGTACACAACTACTATATATGGTAAATATTTATTGTTTCTTGGCAGACCTATGAGACCAAACAACATTTTATTTTAATTTTCACTATTTACTAATTTTCACTATTTATGAGAAAGTGACTTTTACATTGTATATATATTGCATATTTGGATTAGTTGTAGAAATGTTTTTATTAGTTTTTACGTATTGGATAGGTTAGCCAATTTAGCGATAAATTTTAAAAATGCTTCCAATTAATGCCACTGTCATCTCTTGATAAGTTTTCAGGGTCAAACACAACTAATTTTTTTGGCTTATAGGAGTAATTAAGTAAATATGTATAGTTTTAGTTATGAAGAGCATTTGAGCCTACAACTTTCACTCTTTAAGAGGGGTCCACGTCAACTAGTAAACACACCAAATCAAGTATAAATCGAACAAACAATTTAATGCCATATAAAGATGCTTAAACTTAATTAAGAGAAAACTGATTTATGAAATTACCTGCCAGAGAACTTCGCAGTAATATTGTAGTCTGCAAGCACTTTCCAACCACTGACAACTAAATCTCCTTCATGTCATCATCTAGAAAGAAATGTGAAGATAACTAAGTTGAATGTACAAACTCGATAGCCATATGCATAGTTATGAATAATTTGTGTCTAATGAATGATTCTCACACATGCACAAACAAAAAAACCAAGTTTGAGGAAGGCACTTAGTTCCACCATTTACCAATGAAATAAAAGGAAAATGAAGAAAAATGGGGAAGCTATTTGTAGTAGTGCATGAGTCAGTCATACAGTTGTTTTAGCAATTTGTTTTTATGATAAAACTAACTCAATATGCTAGAGACAAGCTGACAAAAATACAAAATAGTGGAAAAAGAAATGAACAGACTCTATTATCTTACATTAGATTGTGGCGCATATGGAGCAGCTAGTAGGCCACTGAAGCATGGCTCGGCAAAAGTGGAATGCAGTATGAGCCTAAAAAGTAAAATAATAAGAAAAATATTTGCAAATAATCTTTGTCCACTAAGACACAATCACATATCTAGTAGTTATCTACCCACAAGTGATTGGTTGTAACACAGTTGTGAAGGAGGGAAGGTATAATCCCGAATCCCCACAGTTGACCCAATTTGATTGGTTGCAATGGCTTTATTAGGGAGAAATGGAGAAAGTATGACTCAGAAGAAGAAAAAATCCTCTAAAATAGATGAAAAAAAGCCAACATATGAAAAGAAGGAATCAATTATGCATCATGGCAGCCAAGTCTCTCTCCATATGAAAAATAGAAACTCCCTAGAAATAGCCATGAGTACTCAAGAGAAGCCACAATCACAACCCATATGTCAAAAAGGGTAAACAAGTGTTACATTTATACAATTTTTCTCATAAATATATTAAAGTGAGGAAACAAGTAAGTGTTAATCCCTTGCTTTGCAAAATGTCATTCACTTAACACTTTTATGGGGAAAAACAATAGAGAAAAATAAAGTGAAAAGGTACAGAGTCAAACCCCCTACTTCCCAAATTCCCACATGCAAGTCGCACACACAGACACACACACACACACAATCAATTCTCCCCTTCCCTCCACGCACAGAAGTCAAATTAATCACTACTGAGTAGAGATTGGGAATATGCAAGTGGTGGTAGTCTGGTAGGTGAATGATGGGCAAAGAGAATCATGAGAGAGGAAACCAAAGGCAAGGGCAGAGAGAAATCATGCAAGTAAGAGAGGAATCATGAGGCTGAGAGAGGAAATGAGGAATCACGAGAGTGAGAGAGCTAGAGAGGTACCTGATTTTTCGGATTTGGGAGAGGAAGCACAAAGGCTGAGACGCACTTTAGATTGGTGAGAGAAGAGGCATAGAGGTTGAAGTTGTCCAAAAAATGGGATTTGGATTTTTCACTTGAATCTGTATAAAAATAAAATGGGTTTCAGATTTATAGATGGATATAAAATAAGGATTTGGTAAAAAAAATCCGATCCATTAAAAATAAATCAAATGGACTGGACCAGATCAGCTATTGGATTACATTTGGATATTAGATTTTTTTGCCCACCCCTACCAACCAATATTTACCTCTAGCCCTTGATATTGTACAACATAACCTCGCTATATTAGGAAAGAATATGCAACAAAACACTAGAACACCATTTTAATGCAAAATTTTTATTTAGATGTGCACTGTTATGTAAAGCCATTGCAACAACATACGGATCCCTTGTAGCTATCTCACAAACAATTTCCAGTGCATGCCTCACAAACAATTTCCAAAGACAGGCATAGAGAAATGCTTACACCATAGCCATGGAAACTGCTGATTTTGGATCAAATCCATAAATGAGGATTAGCATTGCGCAAAACATAAATATATTCTTAGGATTTAGGTGCCCATAGATTATTTTACTTAACTAATTACAAGCAAGCATGCAAGAAACCTAATGTGTACCTTTTAACAAGTAATAAAAACTAATAACCATCAGAAAAATCAGTTACTTTTATCTACTAATCTACTTAATTCATTGCTCATTTACCCATCCTAAATACAAAGTCTAATACTTGTACTTTAGTCTTAAAGATTTTATTACTCAGTTTAATTTTCTATGTGGGTTGCAGATTTAGTTCTAGAGCTGTGAAAGATTAATTGAAATTGGTCTGTTTATAAGCTGTCAGCCTCTGATAGTAATACCTAATATTGTGTTTGTAATGTCAAAACTTATATATAAAACCAAGAGCCCTTGGTCAATGTTAGTCCCATGCAGTATTACCCCATCATAAATCTGAAAAACTATAGTGATGTACTTGTGCTTTGCCCAAAAAACCAAGACCATAATGTCACTTTTTTAACGTAAGAAGATACCATGTTATGAAAACTGCTAGAAAATTTAGACTTTAAACCTAGGGTTCCTATCTCTATGCTCTGGCTCTGATATTTGATTATAGGTGTAAAGAGACGTGGAAAAAGTTGCAGATTGAGATGGCTAAAGTATTTAAGGGGTAACATTAAGCACAGGGAATTCTTTGATGAGGAAGACACAATCATTTGCAGCCTTTATGCTAATATTGGAAGTAGGTAGTAGTTATTGCTACCCATTTTTGTGCACTATATATGCTTAGCTACACCCACGAAACTGTACTTAACAAATGTAAAAATAATTATTCTCTTCCAGATCGAGAATATTGAGATATATTGTACATTCTTTTTTGCCTTGTTTTTACTCACAATCACAAAATACACGCTCTTGTGAAATGTCTATGGTCTGTCCATATATCTAAAAGTGATGAAAAAGTTAAGTAAAATAGGAAATAATAAAACACACACACAACTAAGGAATTGACTATTTGAGAAAAATCTGTAGTCATCTAGAATTTGTCTAGATTTAGGAAGCTGGTCTTCAACTTGGATGCCAATTTTAGATCTATCCAAAACATGCACTCATGGATGTTGTTGGGTAAATGAAGGCACTGATTTATAACTATATTTGTTTTTATGATGATATTGTAGGTGGTCAATCATAGTTGCTCAGTTGCCAGGTAGGACTGACAATGATATCAAGAACTATTGGAACACCAAGCTTAAGAGGAAACTCATGGGGTTGCTTCCTTCATCTCATCAAAGAATAGCACCCTATCAACAATTGTCCTCTCAAAACCCTTCTTCATTTCCTTCTCACTTATCACTATCCTTTTCACAATATAGGGAATACTACTACAACAACTCTCATAATTATTACATCCCAGCACCAACCTCATCTGTCACATGCCTTGAACCAATTTTTGCTCCTTCAAGTAATTACACAAACACAACAACAACCTCCAACTCTATCCCTTTTTACCAACACCAAGAGCCCTTAGTCAATGTTAGTCCCATGCAGTATTACCCTATCACAGACAGTTCCATGCTTGTGTTTGGTAGTGAAACAAGTTGTAGCTCCTCTGATGGAAGCTGCAATCAGGTTAGCCTTGGCAGAGAGATCTAACAAGAAGACATGGGGTTTCATAATTTCATGTTTGGAGATCATCAGAACATGTAATATTACGTTGTCGAGACACACAAAAACAAATTAACTAAGCTAATTCCGTAGCACAGGGTTAACCTAGGTCGACTCAAAGACACGATCAATATGGTTCTAACTTCAAATCATTGGTAATAATAAGGGGGAATTTTGTCGAACAGTTGGTATGCGCAAAGTAAAACATGCAAGAACACAAACTAAAATTAAAGAACAATGCAAAAATTAACAAGATTATCAAGGAGTAAAGTAAAACAGATTAGAAAG
>PYAF01001739.1:186007-201121 GCA_007407185.1 Glycine tomentella | reverse complement strand
AGCTATTCGAATCATCATCATTCTCATAAGTTGATTCTATCATGAACATTCATTCAATCTCAATAGAAGCAGTTCAATCGATTCTACTCCTAAATTAATTGAAACCACAACCCTAACTGAAATATCATTCAATTAATCTTGTGATTATCATTCGAAATTAGGACATGAATCCATAATCCTAACTTGCTTTCAATCCTAAATGCATTCATAATCATGAAAACATAATAGAAATTGAAGAAGAAGGTGAATATTCAAATAGAATTCGAAATACCGAACCAGAACTCCAATTCTTCTCTTGCTTGAGTTGGATCCTTGGATTGATTGATGTTTTAGCCTTCCATGATCATCACCAAGGAAAGCCCCATGACGTAAGTGCAAGAAAATGGAAGAATAAAAAAATGAAGATGAAAAAGATGAAGAACAATGAAGAACACTTGAGAGAAAATGAAGATCAAGCTTTTGATTCTAAAAACTAAAGAAAAGAAATATAAAACTTGTTTATTGAATTGTAAAGTGCTGTCTAAGTTTCACTAAAGTCACTAATATATATAGTGACTAAGTTCTGAAAATAGAATGGGCCATAAACAAACCCAACAATCTAATTATTTACTATTTACACCAACAAAATTAAAACTCGCAGCCCAAATTACAAGTGCAGAGGTTCCAATTTCAAAGCTTAAAATGACCCTCCAAATGACAGAATTGGCCTTGGGTTATTTCTAGCAAACTTGTAGTTCTTTTCGTTTTCTTTCCAGGGACTCCTAGAATGCTGCATTTGGAGATCGGTAGCACTCTATAGACCCTGCACAAGTCAGATACGTTAAGTGAGCAAAAATCCAAAAATACACTACAATTAGCAATTAAGTCCACTTACTTGCTTAAGACAAAACTGAATTAGAATGGGAAAATAAAAGTCCAACAGAAGTCAAATAAGCTAAGAATGATAGAAAAAATGTTTAACTAAAAGCACTCCATCAACATGAACAAATTCATCAACATTAATCATGATGGAGGTGAAGAATATGTGAACTAATGGACACAGAAGCCTAATGGGTACATTTTTCAGACTCAACAAACAACATTGGGTTATGATGTTCAGGTCATTAAGAACTTAATCTATAGCAACAACAGTGGTAATAGTAATAATGGGTAGTTGAGTGTTGATGAAAACAAGACGAAGGAGAAGGATCTGTACTACAACTACTGAAACTGAACTGAGTGCAACTGATGCATGAACTGATTACTGCAAGTGATATCAGAGATATATGACCAGTGAGAAGCATGGGGTTGGGAAGATTCAGAAAAGACTGAGGTTGTGTGGAGTTTTGTGTTGTGTTCTTTAATGACATGAGATAATTCTTATTTTGACAGTACATGGTAAAAGCTTCTTTATATTTTTTTGTATAACCCTCTAGGAAGTGATGATTTTATGACGATTATGTTAAATTGAAATGGATCAAACTTAAATTAAGATAATACATGCATAGACTCATGTATAGGTTTATAAAGGTGAGTGTGAGGGGATCAAATCTGAATGAAAAGGACTAGGAAAAAGGTACATATATACATGACCTCCCCGGTATTAGGAAGCATTTTATGTTTTGTGAGGGAAGGGAATCATATCATATCTTGTTGAATCCGTTAAAAAGTATTCGCCAACTTGCAAACCCCCACTTTACTCACACCCTTATATAAGGAGCTAGACCAACTATCTTTGCCCTTAAGCTCAAGTCACCACTCACTATCTTTGTTCTTTTTCTTCTATTCTTGTCATACTTGCTTGCTTGTGTGTTCATAAATTATATAGCATGGGTTGGACACGGGAAGAGAATAGACGTTTTGAGGATGCTCTTGCGGTTCATGGGCCTTAATTTAAATTCAAAAAGAACTTTGTTAAAATAGTATTTTGAATATTTTTAAAACATTAAATACTTAATTTTTATTTGAATTCGTATTGAAACTCTACATTTACACATCTTAAAAAAACACTAAGTAAAATATGGAACCAATCCAGGGGATATTTGAATGCATTATTTTATTACAAACTTCTTGAACTTGAAAGTAAATTAATTGATACTAGTATATGCTATTATTCCTATTATGTTTTGTGTATTAGGACTGACTTCAAATTGATATTCACTTTGGACTAACTCGAATGACTGAATGAGATTGTTCCTTTTGATAAGATTTTTGTTTTCTCTATATCCACCCCCAATTTCATCTTTAAAAATTCATAGAAAATTATATAAAAAAATACAAATGGAATGATTCCAACTCCTATGGATCTATTACAAAATCTAATTTCTTCTAAAAATGCATGCCAGACCTATACACAACCAAAATAGACCATTTTTCGCACAACATAGTTGTTGTCCAGAATCCAAAGCCTGCAGAACACAGTATCATAAAATTTGCTACAAATCACACTAAAATCAAAATGCTTTGGGAACAATTGAGTTTTAAGCTAGCCAACTAATACAGTGAAGTATTTAAATAAGTCATTCAACAAGCCAATGTACCATATCCAGTGATGCATGCTGGAATGACAAATTCATAAACATTCATACAGTAACTATTTCGCTTTCTAAGCATTACTCTAATACACAAATGCAACACTAAGGCTTCAGTCCTGTTTTAGGACAAGCTTAAGATCTCTGGATGTAGCCTAAAACAGGAAACACAACATAAATTGAATGCCCAAAATCTAGGTGTACTACAAGTTCTCATATTACATGTCATGCAGCAACGAACTCATCCAAAACCTAGTTTGAACATGCTATCTTCAAGGATTCTAAAACAATCTTAAGAGATATGAAAATGAAATGAAACCAAAAAGGTTTAAATGTTGAGGCTTAAAAATTTTAAGGGTTGAAATGCAACATTCAGAAGTTGAATATGGTGAGCACACGATACTTATTCAGCTGCTACGTGGTCTAGAGCTGAATCTACTTTACCATACAATGGTTACCCTTCTTTTGATGAAGTTAACATGTTCGGTTTTAATTCTAGGAGTTCTAGTAGTGGCTCAAGAACCTTTCTAGGATCAGAATCAGAAATCACCAGAGAAAACATATGTTTTAGCTTTTCATTTGTTGTAGATTTTAGGTTATCCAAATCCTGTTGTAACGAATACAAAATATTCAAGATCTAGCTTGTTTGGATCGAACCTGTGTTCATTACCAAAAAGAAATAGAGCAAAACAAAAGATGAACAACTTTAGAGTGCTATTTCTAAAAATTTGTAAATGAGATTTTCAACCAAATATACCTAAACATACAACTTACTTATCACGCATGTGCATAGGATCACAGAATTTGCACAACATGGAGTAAGACGTTGACTACCATGCACCAGTGAAGTGCCTAAAACGAATTTCTTAGAAGAAAATCTACAACTAACGTATAATGGATAGCTCAAGCTTGACAAAAAATGGTTGAAGCACCCATACCAAGAACAAACATAGTAAAATCATTATTCATGAATAAACTTGAAACTCACATTAGGAACTAGTTTAAATCACAAGCCATGATGATTATGCCACTCCCCTTACAAGCCTTTTTTCATTGAAAAGAAAATCCTAAATAGCTAACATACTTGCTCCAATCCTAACTAGAAAAAACATAAAACAAAACAACAAAAAGACATGAATGTCAATTAATATCTATTTTTCTCATTTTATGAGAAACCAGCATTTAAAATTGCATACATTAACTGATAATTCTCCAATTGCCTAGCATGCATTATTTGGTACTGAAATAGCCTCGTTAACCTTGGAAATGTCATGTACACCAGACACAATATAAGAATAAAATGACCAAATAAACGCAACCCTAATGAATGATAAAGTTCATATTGCACACACACATACCAGTTGTTTGGCTGCAACCTCAACAAACTCAGACAAACGAGGATGCAAATGAACCAGGCACACCTAGCCAAAACACACATATATTAGAATTCCATCAACTTAAAGGGTTAACTAATTCAACCAGGCACACTTACACATACATGCAACAGATGAATAGAAGGAATGGACAATGGAATTGCACAGCAAAGGGTTAACAGAGCAAATGAGGAGGCTAGGGAATAATGTCAAACACCTTGCAAGCATGGTAGACAGTCGAAACCCAAACTGACCATATTGAAATTTGTGTTCAAAGAGGAATATGCACAAAAACCTTGTGAGCACTTCTTAAGAAACTAAACAAAAACTTAAAAACAAGTAGCATCCTCTACCAATCTTTCTTCAAAAGTCCAAAAACTTAACGGCTACACATTTCACTCTAGCAAGGCTAGCTGCTTAAAATAACTCCAATGTTTGAATAAAATTTTAAATAATACATAAGACTTCACGAATTAGGTCCAAAGAGAAAAAAAAAACTGATGAAAAAGTTAGCAACAGAGACAGAAGATGTCGCCATAGCCAAATAATGAGAAATTGGAAAGTTAGAAAAGAGAAAATCAAAGTTGTAACTAGAAAAGGGAGAGAGAAAGGTAGAAGTTCTCGTTCGCGACCCGCAATACCTAGTGTCAGTATACGCGACCACTCATACTATCGTTCGCCGACTTTCATGTGAATGTCGCCATTAATGGTGTCGACAGCAACCTTAGCTTTTCCTCCGTTGAAGTCGACAGTAGTATTTGAGTTAGGTGTCGGAGCAAGGTCGTTGGATGGTGTCTGAGGGGGGGGGTAATTTTAGGGTTTTCAATTGGGTGGCCTTTAAATTGAGTCTAATTTGTGTTGAAAGACGACAACGGGTTTGTTAAAAGAACTGTAGTTGATTTGCTACGTTTTAAGACGGTTGTCTTGTAACCGTCGTAGTTTTCCATAAACGAAGACGGTTTAGCATATAACCGATGTTGGAATATGCATTTTATTACAAAAATGCCACCGCGTCATAAACGATGATGGTTTTGGAATGACCGATGTAGAACGCTTGTCGTTGAAGGACATTTTTGTAGTAGTGAACCTCTCATTTATCAACACTAGATAAAAAATAGAAATCTAAAACCCTATTAGAATTCTAAGGAGCAAAAACCAAAGAACACTACTCTGTTCTTGAGCTAGAGAACCCTTCTCTAGAACCAAGCAAGAAGAACCCACTTTACAATAGCCAAAACAACAAGAATTCAGAACCAAATTTACACACAAAGATTAAGGAGAGAGACAACCTGATGATCCAATGAATGTTATGTACATGAATTACCAAATCAAGTTGAACAACAAACTAAATCAGATCAAGTTTTTCCTTAACCTTGAAAAGAATCTTACTCAAGAATCATTCAAAGACCTATTGATGTTTTGAATGAATCAAGAAGTAAAAACACTGAGAAAATCACTTAGAAAATACTTAGAAGACTTGTGTATATTTAGAAATACGAAGTGGTCAAGTTCTTAAACAAGTCAAGCCTTCAATATTATTTATAACAGAATTTGTAACTAACTGTAATCGATTAAATGCGCCTAATAATTGATTAAATCACTTATGTAATCAATTAAATTATTACTTAATCGATTAAAATGTTAAAGAAGCTTTCTGGGGTTTTAGCAACAAGCAAAATAATCGATTAAACCGAATTGTAATCGATTAAGACAAAAAGCTATGTTTCACAAAATGAACTATGTAATCGATTACAAATTTAGGTAATCGATTAAATCAGAAAGTAGGCATTTTCTAAATGAACTATGTAATCGATTACTGATAATGGTAATCGATTATCACAGCAAGGCTTAAAATAATCTTTTAACTATGTAATCGATTACACTAAGTAAGTAATTGATTAAAACCTTTAATAAAGCAGTTTATTTTCAATCAAAGGTCAAATAATCGATTAATCCGATAGGTAATTGATTAATTTGTTCATAAAGGTTTTTCCAGATTGAACGAAGAAAAGAATAATCGATTATATCATTAAGTAATCGATTAAAATAGTAAGAAAAACATTTTTTCCAAATTTTTTTAATCAGATTCAAACTTTAACTAAGAAGATAAAACCTTTGATGATTTAATGAAAACCATTTAAGCTTAATGATGAATGAATGCAATGCAAGGATCAATCAGATTGTCTTTCTCTTACACTTGAATCAATTACAAAACTTCAAGGTACTTGAAGCATGTTGAAAGCTCAAAACTCATTTCTTGAATCAAAGTCTTTCACTCTTCATGATGCTCACCCTATATCCAACAACAACATCCAATTGTAGGTAAAAGTCATATAATAATGAAAATTAAACTAAATATATTTTATTTTCTTATAATTAAATTTTATGAAAAGACAATATAATTGAAGGAAGGATTATTGAATATTGAATAATATACGAAACTTAACAATCTTATATTTTGAACCAAGCCAAATAAATTCATAATCTAGGAATGCACGAGATAATATCTAAATACTAATCATTAAAAGTGATAACAAACTATCATAATTGACAAAAAAGTTATTAAAAGAGTTGAAATTCCTTGAATATGGTCTTCTTGATTTTGCTCCTGAAATAAGCCATCACGCCATTCACTGAATTTATTTTTCATTCTTGTAGTGAACAAAACGTTAGTTGCACTGAGCAGCGGTATGTCCCTAACATCTTTTAATTTACCAATGTCTGACCACTCATTACTATCATATTTAGAATTCAAACTCCTTAATGCTTCCCTTTCTTGTTCTCTAGATAAATAAGATATTCCTGACATAATATCAAGGGTGCAAATTCTCAAACTAGAGAAACCATAAAAGTCATGATGAGGTTACACATGCAACCAAATACCCATCCTATGATCCAGTGATAGAATTTGAAGATCTACCAACACCAAAATATTTCCAGAAATTCAAAATACAGTTACTAGTTAAAGATCAATGGTTTTAGGTGTGTTACACTGTCCATTAGTTCTTTGTCCTTATAAGGTTTGGGAATATTCGCAATGGGAGAAGAGTTTAAGGCCTTCTTGTTGGATTTTTCATCAAGAAATATCTTCATTGTAATCCCCATAGCTATAAGTAGAAGTCCAGTTGCATGTTGATCTGTCAATGGTTTTGTAAGTATAAGGTATGATAGTAGCAATGTCACTGCCTTTTCTTGCAATTGTTAGCTGTGACAAAATTAAATGAGGAAACAAATTCAGTTGGGACCACTAAAGGGTTTAACATTGGAATATCTTAATTCATGTTGTGAAAGCTTTAGCTTTGATAGTAAAATAGGTAAAAAAAAATTGGACAAAATAAAATGTTACACAAATTTAGATTATCCAAATGTTCCAAATCAATTTATTATGATCTCAATCTCACCCAATATGATTGTTTACAATATTTCTCAAATAGTCACCAAGTATGCTGGAAATATTACTCTCTTTTCTTAAAGAGGATTACAAAAAACTCTCTCACTCTATCACTCTTGAAGGATCTTACTTGCTTGTTTGTCACAACTAGTCACATGCCCCATTTATATTGTGGAGGGATATGACTTCTCCCAAGAGTAATAAATGGATGTAAATTAATTTTCATATTTCCAAGAACCCTTGAAAATTTTACCTCCATTTTTCTAAGATAAATGTGATATCATCAAGAGTCAATGATGGAATTCCATAACCTTGGCACCTTCACCTTTTATTTTCTATGCATTTGATGTTATCAAGATTTATTGAATGTGGTGCTCCATAATTATGGAGAGATTTCCAACAAATCTTATATCATATGCCCCATGGTATAATAACTCTATGTTTTCTCTATATCTGAAATAAGAATTACCTAAATATCCTATAGATATGAAAATAGTTTTTCCTACTTATTACAACTTTTGCTTCAACTAGTTAATATGGATAAGTTGACTTTTAATGATGAATTTAAATTTCTAAAAATTGAAGGTTCCAGATACCTTATCTTAAAGAATGTGACCCTGATGTAAGTCACTTGTGGTCCTGGATTGCAAAGTATCACATGCAGGTGACCAACAAATGTAATTGTGAGGAAATCGAAGGCCAAATAGTAATATTGTTAAAATAGAATGTTATATAAATTGTATAACTTTATGTAGAAAAGTATATGATGTCTCAAATTATATTTTGACTAAACGACATTAATGAATTAGAAGTACTTAGTTGGGACACAAACCCAATTAACAGACCATAGAAAAGTAGCATCAGAAACTGCACATTGTTGTGTTTCAATTTTCCATGGCTAGCCTTTTTTTGAGCTTACAAAACGCATAGTTCAAAAGGGTCCAAAATTTCTTTCTTTTCCACACCAAGAAACATCCATCACATCCCTAAAATACTTGAAAATTTACAATGTTTGGTTAGTCAGGTAAGAAGTGGCCATTTTCTTGCATAACAATCTCTTCTTGCTATTTACAGTTAAATGGATAAACGAGGGCAAATGGAAAAACCTATTAGGACAATGGTTAAACTATACAAATTATTTGGAATGTTTTATTTTTATTTTTTGGTATTAATTGGGAATGTTTTACATAGCAATAATTTGCAAAACGGCGAAACTTCAAGTGGGTTGCATAACCTTTTTCATATGTAAAAGCCAATCAAATTTGTTGAGAAACTAAGTTACAAATAATAGAGCCCTTCGCTTCGGTAGAAAAAAAGAAATTAAGGTCACACTTGATTTGAGTGTTTTTAGTTTTTATTTTTAAAAAATAGAAAATAAGAGTGAAAATATGTTTGTTTAAAATTTAGAAAATATTTTCTCTAAAAATATTTTAAAAAACAGACCCAAAAATAAAATTAAAAAACGAACATTTTAAAATGAAAATACGATAACACCGTAGAGTACTTTTTCTCAATACTTTTTTTTAAAACTTAAAAATTTGAAAATAAAAAATATTTTTAGAAAACAAAAATACAAAATAAAAGCAAAAAATAAACATTCAAACTAAGCGTCACCTTAATAGTTTAGAATGTAGAAAACATATTATAAGTTTATTATTGTACAAATGTTTTATGTACAAACATTTAAACTAGTATTGCACCATGAGTAGAGCTAGGCAAACGGGCTTGGACCTTTGGGCCACCCGCAAAACCAACAACCCACAACCTACATGGTATAGGGGCTTTAATATTTTGAATTCGTTTAAATTATGGGCTTTTTAACCCACCCCGCTTAGCCTACTTGATTTTATGATAATTACTTTCAAAATTATATTAACTAGTATGGTACCCGTGCGTACACACGGGTGGAGAGTGTGTGTTGTTTGAGTTTAATAATAAAGTCTATTAAATAATGTAGATTTATGTGAATAATGATCGAAAATGTTAATAAAAAATTTTGCAAAAATTATTTTAGTGTCTTATATTATATGTTAATTAATTGTTACAAATTTATATATATATATATATGTTAAATTCAACATATTTATATGAATAACTATTATTTTGGAATTGTAAATAATTAAAGGACAGTAGAGATCTAAAGAATGTGTTGTGATGATTGGACATGTTGTTAGAATTATGATGAATTGAAAAAGTAAAGAAAGTTGTTGATAAGAAAATATATATTGGAATGATAATATAAAATTATTTTTATAAGTAGTTTAGTATGGTCATAACATAAAGTTGAGCAACCTAAGTAGAGGAACCAGGGATAGACAAATGTGGAAATGACTGGGAAGCTTCTTTGGGTAGGCATGAACGTTGCTCGTTTCAATTTATCTCATGGCACCTATAACCATATACTATATGTCATCATGCTTGATACTAAGGTAGGTTTTTTCATTAAATTTTCTTATTCATTAACACCTTTGTTCCCATGGTAGCTCTATTCCGCCTAGTCCTGACGAAGGATAGTGAAATATAAAAAACAAAATAAGCTTGTGAAACCTAAATTCAGAGAACATGATAAATGATATTATTTTTCTTAATAGAGTAGATAGTATATAGATGAAGTGATCCCAAAAGCAAGAAAAATTATGTGGCAATCATAAAATAAGGGAATTTGTGTACAATGAAATCAATAAACTTGCCATGTACGTCATAATTAGTTGAAAAATGAATTTAGTATATATACAACTTGCATAAGTGGTTGAATTTGTTGGTAGCATAAATTTGATAAAAAAAAAGGTAGGACTTCAAAATGACATCATTTGTTGTTAGACAAAATATTTTCAGTTATGAACTTAAATTAAAGAAAACAATTGAAAAACTTTATAAAAAATTAATGTCTTATTAGTAAACTTTCCACTTGTTTAATTCTTCTTTTTCAATTTATCCAAGTAATATATTCATTTCTCTCTATTTTGTCCTGCATCTTTTCTTTACTTCTGTTTGTGTCAGTGCACACTTTTATAAAGGTCTTGTGTCAAATTTCATAATTGAACCTACATTGATCCTTTACCCGTTCACCTAAATATGTACAATAAACATCAGTTTTCATTTACTAAATTTTTTTAAACAAATATAATCGAACTATTGATTATAAATATGAGTAATATTAATAAAAGATAAGCAACAACAACCAAAGATTGTATGCAAAAAATCCTATCCTATAAGATAATACCAAACCGATGGAATCATCTGAAAAGTTCTCATATGAAAAGTCGTCTCAAAAGTGTCATAAATTGAAAAGTCAAATGTGAAATAAAGAAACATACCCAAAAATGTCATTTTGACACTTGATCAAACACATAATTTGCAACCAATAAATAAGTCTAGAACAAAATCAAATAAATATTTTAAAAATTCTCCAATTATCATCTATTCTTATAAAGACACGTTTAGTATCTTTTTTCATAAAATACTTTAACCGATAGGCCATATCAAATAAAATTTTTTAACAAATTTAGTCCATATTAACAATATTAGAGAAATTTTGATGAAGGAAAAAAAACAAAGAAAGTAGTTAGGCCAAAACAAAATCAACTAAGAAAATAAAAACTAAGAAAATTGTGCACCTTTGTTGCTACAAATCACTATAAATCATGAAAAAAAATTATGAATAAGTTGTAGTCACAGTGAATGAAGAATGTAAGAGAAGAGAGAAAAATCATGAGAAAGAGATCAAAGAAGAACGTTTCAGAGTTGAGAAAAGAAAGAAAATGGTAAGGAAGATATTTGAACACACATAACTCTTAAAAAGGTAGTTAAGACAACATATCATCCAGACCATAAAGATATTTAAAAAACATCAAGATCTAGCACAATTTATTAATGAAAAAATGAATGTGAAGAAAAACTAAGAGAAAGAAAGAAGTGAAGTTCAATAATAATTTTTCTTTTTGTGATAATATACCTTTGTTGAAATCAGGCCAAAGCAATTGATCCACTTAAGGTTTTATCTTTTGTCATGCCTATGCAAACCTGCCAATAATTAGACTCAGCCGATTGAGGTGAGAACCAACAACATTGAGAAATATAAAGGGCCCAAAGGAGAAAATTGTGGAAATCATAACATAAAATGAAGGAGACCACTACACTCTAGACAATTGTCAAGTAAATTAATAAGAGAATGAAAGAAGTGAAGTTCAATAATAATTTCTTCTTCTTGTGATAATACACATTTGTTGAAATTAGGCCTTAAACAATGAATCAACTTAAGACTCCATATATTGTTACGCCTGTGCAAACCTATCATAAGTTATACTAAGTCAATTGAGATGGAAACCAACAATATTGAGAAATACGAAGGACCTAAAGTAGGAGATTGTGAAAATCATAACATAAAATGAAAGGAAATCACTGTAGTTTTCTAGACATTTTTTAAGTAAATAAGAGATGAATTACTATATCACCAGTGGTTTAGAGTCTTTTCGAAAGGAAAAATTAAAATAATATTGTGATTTTGTATTATTGTAATTGATTGGTACGATACCTTACATACACAGGTAATACCACTGGTTACGCATTAAAGAGATAGTGTGTGAGAGAGATGAAATAAATGATATAATGAGTATTTAAGATTTAGAAGAAAATATTAATTTACTTATCAAAAAAGGGTGCAATTAAAAAGTTTTAATTTGGAAATATTGGAGTATACTTATAAAAAGGGTGTGCAACTAGCAAGTTTTAATTTGGGAATATTGGAGTGCACTTATTAAAAAGGGGTGCAATTAGCGAATTTAATGTCCAATTACCATTTTGCTCCTATTTTTGCCAAGTGTCAATCAACTGAAAAGGTCAAAAATGGAATTCATATGTCTACTCTTTATATATATATATATATATATATATATATATATATATATATATACATAGTAGACTAGATAATAATTTGCGATACATGACAGTGTAAAAATGTTTTACATATCAATGCATCACTATTAAACTCTATTAATAATATTTGATAGACATTACATATTTGTAAGGAGAATCACTATTTTAATATAGTTTAATATTTTTGATAAAACATGCACTAATTTCTTTATATACCATATCCTTTTTGAAAGAAAAAAAATCAATACCACTAAAGAACTGTGTTCCCTATGTAGAGTAAATCTTTCTTTATTCTCTAAAATTTTGTGCTCAATTGTGTATATGTGAGATATTCGAGAAATTGTTAATGGAAAAACGAGATAGAAAATGCATGATAATTTATGGTTGGTAGTCGAGCACCATCATAATCTATGATTGGTCTAGTATGATAATTTATATATGATACTCAAATTTTTATGGTTCTTAGATTCATCAAGGTATATAGTGTTATTATGAATCTTCCCTTGTCATAATATTTCTTTCATCCCCTTCTTGCACATCTTTCTCAATTCCTCCAACGACCGACAAGAGACGGAGCTATGTTTGTTAGAGATACCGTGGAAGATGTGAGGGGAAGGGGATGTAATGCCTCAAATTTTAAACTCAAAATATTGCTTGAAAATGGTTTAGTTTAATTTATTTTTGAAATACGCATCATTTTTTTATCGCTTCTTATACATAATAAATACATCTTCCTATACTATTTTTTTATATAAAAATATTAAAAATAGTTGAAAAATGCTAAATAGTTGCATCAAATTAAAATAAATGCAAATGTAGAGTAATCCACTTTTCATACATAAATAAAATAAAAACTTGTAGTGTCACAAAGAAATATACGGATATAGCCCATAATAATGTGATAATAAACAACACATTTTTCATCCCTGTTGCAACAAAATACATGTATGTGGAAAAAATATCTCTCAAAATATAACAAAATAGTAAAGAAACTAGGGCCAAAGCAAACCACATATCACACTAGAAGTACAGAACTAACCACGATTTTCCTCGAAAGAATCATCATTCTCCTCCTCAAATGTCGGTTCCAACTGCCTCAGTAGTTATTGGTACTCCTCCACCTCTTCGAACAATATGTTCAAATGGTCACCTCGGTCCTCTGTATCTCCACTTGGTGTACTCGATGCACTTTATATCCAATCTATCAGTTGGCACTACGTGCTCAAGTATGTCAGGTGTAACTTGTAGTTCGCGTTACGGTGCAGGGCCATACCTGCTCTTTTTGCGAGCTACATTGAGCCAGATGACGCCTCGGTGTACTCGGCATCGTTAGTACCTAAAAGTCTTTTGTTGTAGGGGTGAGTCTTCTGCTCCTCAAACACCATAAACAAGAGGCAATAGTAAAACAAAATTAAAACATACAATTTATGTAACCACAGTGTGTGGTTCTCTAAACAAATAACACTCTCTCATCCTAAGTACGTAATTATCACATGTAATTTACCATTGGACCCAACACTGCCACCAATCCTCTCAGGTCTTGATGGTCTTACAAAATCATTTGGATGACATTCGGGAGCGATTACTACATACGGATACATCGTACACCGACCCCTCATCTCCCAACTCAAAAAGCATAGTCTTGGAGCCCGTCAGAAGTAGCAAAGTGAGGCCTATGAGTTACTCATGCTAAATGATGCTCCAAATGTCAGGTAGTCACCACTCGCTAATTCCCCTAGGTTCTTGAAACCTCTAGGCTCACTACACCCCAATGTATCTCTGTCCATCATCCACTTTCTCAACGCAACCTTACCTTCTCACAAAAGAAAATAAAACCAATGGTTCCTTAATCTCTATCCAATCCTCTTGAGTGTTGTAACTCCATCGCGTTCATAGCCCTCTTGCCACGTGCATCAACGAACGCGTATAGACAAACAAGGAAGAGAGACGAGGCTCTAGCCTATGTACTAGTTTCAAGGAACCAGTCGTGACCCCTTAAGCGGTAAAACCACTTGTCACCCAAAATAATCAGACATCATAATGACTTTAATTATGGCTATTTAACCAGACATAACAAACAATTTGTTGAGGGTCAAACACCCCCAAACCCAAACCACAATGCGTACAGACAAACGTAACAATATGCAGACAATATATATATATATATATATTACAAAATAAATTCGCATGCCACAAATATAATTGTCATAACTCACACTCTATTGGTCTTATCATTCAATAATCATAATAGAATGCTGGCACACATTTCAGTAATTTCATCAGTAGAGAAATGTCACACTTTCAAAACATACATCAATCATCAGATCTCGCATTTATATAAGCAATATAGAGTAAATAAATCAACAGTTCCAGGAAATAAATAATTCTAAGATAATTTATACAGAGACACAGATTCCAAAGTTAAGTTATCAATTGTCTAAAATCTCTTTGTCACTCGATTTTTCACAATTTCTCTCCTAACTTATTTTTAGCACTCTTGGTGCTCCGGGAGTCAAATTTTCGAAATCTTATATGCTGCCTATAACACCCCGTAGGCCTCCGACGTGTTATCATTAATAATATCAGATAAGTGCATAAAACACGATTAAAGAAATCAACGGAAGCATAGAATCGCTTTCTTAATACATTATGTATGGAATAAACATATCTCAGAAAACACACACACAGGAACACATGATTCACACCCCTGTTGATCCAGTTTTCAACATATCATACATAGGCAGATAATTACATAATCATCAGTTATACTCAGGAGGAAAGTCATATATATATATATATATCAACAACAGTTCTGTACAAACATATACATCAGAGTCCACACCACACATACCGTGGTGATACAAAAGAATATCAGCCCTCACAGAGGGTATACAGAACTGTACATAACCTAGGGTACACACACCTCAGCCCTATCAAAGGTACAAACATAAACTATCAAAAGCTA
>PYAF01001739.1:125278-148296 GCA_007407185.1 Glycine tomentella | reverse complement strand
AATTTTACTTTTACTATTTTATTTGAAATTTCATTTTATCTTTTTATTTAATTTGAAAACCCTCTTATTTTTTTTGTTGTATGAAAATATCCCTCTGTCTAATTTTACTTTTTTATTTGTCCACTACACACATGATAATTAACTCATCAAGTGTTATCATTATATTATTTTTTAAGGTTATAATTATTTTAATCATATTAACTTTACAATTATTTAGCGAATTATTCTATTTTTTCTTCTAAAATTATATGAGCTAATTTTTTTCTCGCAAGATTTTTATTTTATTAATTCAATTCGTAAAAGCGAAAATTTTCCTATTGTTAACTAAATCCTACACATAATTGAATAATCATTTTACCTCATTTAACATTTATTAGTTAACTTGTCAATTAGTCTTATCAAATATTTTCAATTAAATCAATTGATTTTTAATTTTTCAGTTCCTAACTTATAGTTTATAAGCTTTCAGTTAACTTATAAACTAGTTTAACCAAATATAGCCTCATGAAAAACTTTTTAAATAGTAACTTATTTAAAATTGTCTATCTATTATAATTTTCATATTAAAATATTTTTTTTTGTAAATATATAAAATTAAATGTTGATCATATATATTACACATATTAAATATTAGTATTATAATGGTGGTATACCAGGAAAAAAAAAATGATAACGGCTGTATAAGTTTATGTTATGAGTCCCTTAAAAAAAAGTTTATGTTGTGAGAGAGCATATGTAAAAGACAGTGAAGCCTATTGACATGGGAAACCTGTATTACAAATTTAGCAACCTAATTGATTGTGCTATAATATTTCAATTTCCAATTTTTTTAGAAAATATGCACAACTTTTTTTGTTTTTCGGTAGAAAAAAGATTGGGCGCGTCTAAAACTTTCTCTCCATTTCAGCAATGTTAAAGTTTGTTTCTAAAAAAATATATGTAGGTTTTTACCAATAATAATCAATTATATTCCTTGCTTCGTTGGCGACCTCCCAAGCCATGGCATGCGCTTGAGCCTTGATTGCAAAGAATATATTGTTGTTTTGTTATATGTACAAATGATTGTTCGTACCCTTTGATGTGGAAGATGTCAACTTATTAATTTTTTTAAAGGAGTAATATTCATTTTTTTTTCAGATAGTGAAAAACTTTTCTTTCCACTAGTTATGCGATTAATTTGAAACAAAAAGTTATTTTTATGATCTTATTTGTACATATGTTTTAATAAATATTTATAACAAGAAATAAGAAAATAATAAGTTATTTTTTCATAAGTTAAAATCAATTTATACATTTCAGTTTTTTTTATATAAGTTCTCTCTTTTTTAACTTCACATATTAAGATACATAAAATTGATTTTAATATATAAAATACTTTTGTTTTATTTTTAATTTTCTCCTGTCAATGTTTTGTTTTCATGAGAAATTTATCTCGAATAGTATTAATATTATGTTTAAACATAATATTTTAAAAAACACAATATTTATTAGTGACGCAAGCATGATATCAAACAATACAACAAAATGAAGGAAGAAAGAAACGTTTAGAAGAACAAAAAGGAAAAGGACTAGTAGACATCTTTTGAGTGAAGACATCTGTCTACAAAGATAGGAAGAGAAAGAAAGATAAATAATTTGATATAATTAAAGATACAACATGATCACAAAATATGACAAGAAATAAAAGATGTTGCTTGAATCTTTCTATTATTTAGGTGCACAAAATATAATGATTCAAACAAAATAGACTAAAGTTAGACGACCATCTCTAATAAGCAACTCAATAACCATTACAATTTACAAAGTCCCATGGAAGGAAGGAGTTTGAATATTTCTGATGATGGGACTATATTTCAGATAAGCAACTTTGCTACCATATAGTCGCACAATATGAGCCTAGATATCAAATCTTGAATATTTATGATGATGGGACTTTATATTTATGAAAAATACAAGCAGCCAGTGATGGACATTGAAATTCTAGACACCGGAGATAAGATATGATATTTTTTATTCTACATGTATACAAATTCAAATAATCAAATCAAAATTAAAAATAATTAAATTTAGATGACAACTTAATTCTATAATATATTAATTTAAAATATTAAATGAAGAATATTGTGTAATGGAGTAAATACTGAAGTACTCACACGAGATTCACGGTTTCCTGGCAATAAGATCGGCACTCTAACCTCCCATAATAATCTCTTTAGGCAGAAATATGTAGAAAATCTGCTTTTCATTTTTTTTCCTAATGGTCATGATGGAAGGAGTTTGTGTCACAGAGCATACGTAAAAAGAAAAGACAATGAAATCTTTGTGAAACTTTCTTTTCAACGCCACGTTTATTAATACAATATACAATATGCATTTAAGGGATGATAAGATATATGTTATGGCGTTTAGCCACAACTTTGATATACAATTGCCTTTCTTTCTTTTATTTTGGTTTTGAGTTAAAATTGTCTACACTTAATAAATTTGAAATTTTTGCTCGGCTTTTGAAGTTTGGTAAATTCTAACTACTATACGTAAATATAGATTAACTAATGTGATTTTTTTTATAACTTAAGTAGATATCTTGAGTTCAAATCTTAAATATATAATTATCTTAAATAATCTCAAACATTGATTAATGGAATCCTCTAAGACTAATTCCTCGTAAAAGTATCCATCATGTTAGAACATCCTTCCTTAAGAAGACTCTTATCCCAATATGTCACATCCTCTTGACAAAGGCCTACTCACAAAACTTCATACTAATATCTCATCATGGATTAAGGAAAAGTTTTGCAATCAACTGATGAATAATCTGCCTTTACGTTGATCCCTAACCTACAAGTAAGGATCTACTCCAAACTTACTAGTTATCCACTTTGACCCGTATAAATATAGGGAAAACTTCTATTGTGGATAACTTAACAAACCGTTACACATATAAAGAACAAGGTTCCAAAGCGCTACATAATTGAACTTGCATATGAAGTGTTTTTGTAAACCATCCAACATCCAACACACTGATTTCATTCAACTCTTTTAAGAAAACTTACACTCTGATTTATGTTTTCACATAATTTTTCTTCATCCAAAGTGAACACATGATGAACTCTTTATTCTACGCTTTTGGATGCTAAGGTTTTAAATTGCTCTTATATATCTTATATTCCCTCTATTTTTTGAATATGCTCTAGCGTTAATTTCAAGTATTTAATGAAAAGCAAGATTTTCTAAGTATAAGTACAACTTCTGATTGAAAGCAAAGATGCATTTCAAGGTTTAGTACACATAGAAGACTAAAGTGGGTACAAGCAGAAAAAGTAGTACAAGTTTTCAAAGAGTATTAATACAATTTAGGCAAGAAAATTCACTTACCCCTTCTCTCTCCTCCGGAAAAGTAGACACATAAAAAACAATAATGTGTTAAGTTTTCCATGCATTAAATGAAACTCAGAATGGGAAGAAGCTCAAAGGCTCTATCTCACAATGGATACAAGTTCTCTCAAGCTTGTAAAAGATCTAAAGAGAATATTATAAGGGAAAATATTTGATAAACACCTAATGTGCTATCAAACACTTAGAGAAAGAGTAAAAAAAGAGAAAAAATATAGGTATGATAGAGTTTATGATGTGATAGGAAGAGAGATATAGAGAGAAATTTGAGGTGTGGTGTTTAAAATAAAAGGTGGTTTGTGTATTATTATTCTATTGGAAGATATGAGACTAACAAATACTTTGGACAAAACATTTTACTTTGATACAACTCTTTGGATGAAACAATTTGTTCTCAAAATAATTCATCCTTTGCTTTACAAAGTCATTTGTAATATGCGCCAAACTTTTATATCCTCACACTGAGTTTCCTATAATCTTTTCAAACATTGTTGTTTGTGAAAGATCAAGAGTGGTTTCGTGTTAAAGAATATTCTGGTTTTTCAATCATAGGGTGAAATTGTTTGTTGTAGACAAGAGTGACATAATGAATACTTGGTGTAGGCAAACATGGTATAGAGAATACTTGTTTTGTAGCATTGTTTTGGTTAGTAGAACCCTTCTAAGATTGAAGGAAACTCAATTTGAATGAACTAGTATAATAACTTGTGTTCTTGTGATTTAGTTTTTTTTGTCCCTCACGCTCTCTTCTAGTGTTTTCGAACTTGTTTTCCATCTAAAGCTTTGCAAAAGATTTTAAAAAATTTACAAAATTCACATACAATCCTCCTTTTAGTGTGCTTCTTTTTCAACACCTCTTGGTGTGAAAATGTAGAATCAAACATAACTAGAGCCATTGCCTGCTTATAGGGGACAAAAAGTATTTCCTAAGCAGAAAAGCTTGCACCTTTGCCATCGATATCATAGGAATGAGTGAAATTGAGCATATTGCTCCCCTTGGATGCTAGAGAAACTTATGTGAACAAGGGTAAGGGAACCTCTATTCTCAACCTACAATTGTCAGTAGGTATGGTAATTGTAGATGATCAAGATGATTCGATATAGGGTTCCCTGCCTTGAAAAGGTTGAGATTAAAGCACCATATAACCAATAAACATTGGTCCTCCAAAACCTTTGATGGGTTACCTTGAGTTCATTGACTGAGAAACTATTACCAACCCATCTGCGATCCTCCTCTCCATATGTTTATACTAGGGAACAAATACCTTGGCCTTGTAACAAAACAAGGCAGTAGTCCAAGAGTGGCCTATGGGAAGAAAATGGGCTCTATGGGAAGTATGGCCTCTCTTGTTAAGTCAATCAACAAACTTTGAGGGTCTCCTCAACAAAGACCAACTAAGTTTGAAGAAAAAATAGTTTGAGACAGTCAAAGCCTTTGAAAATGACTCCTTATAAAGGCTCAACAAACGAGAAGATGAACTTACAAGGAATATAACATTCTCCTAAATCCATAAAATGATAATAAAAATTAATGTAAATTATAAAAAACAAATCATAATTTACTTTCTTCGAAAAAAAAGAATCTTTATTGGGTTACTGAGATAAAATGCAATGTGTTTAAAAAATATTTATTATGCCACTTTTACCAGTTTATCTGTTTGACTCTCTTAGAATTTGGCTTTCCATCCCAAATCATAAACCTCATCATGCATTGTACCACTTCTACCAATTTATCTTTGAAATGGAACAATGAAATTCAAGAAAGTTTTGTCCCAAGAAGAGGTCTTCGTTTAGGTGATCATATGTCTCTGTACCTTTCTTTTTTTGTATGGAGAAGCTAGCCCTATTAATTCAAGAGCATGTTGATAATGGTTCATGGAAACCCATTAAGATTTCAAAGAATGGTCCTTCTATATCCTACATTTTCTTTACTCATGATTGCCTTCTTTGTATTAAGGCAAGTTGTTCCCAGGTTAGAATCATTCAAGATACTATTCAAAAGTTTTGTCTTGTTGGGTATTGAAGATATATTATCAAAAATCTGGTTTCCTTGCTTCAATGAATGTTCCCATAAAAAAAGATAAACAAGTTTGCTTTTATAGTTAGCTTTAGTCACACCTTTAATTTATGGAAGTGTTTGAACGTGTATCAGTAGCCGTGATTTTCTTTTTTCTGTTTCAAGTTGGTTTATTTTTTATGTTACCAAGTTTTAAGGAGTTTGTTGTTAAGTTAGACTGTTATGTACCAGTCATTAGTGGCTTAAGCTTAGTTGCTTAAGTTTAGCTAGTTAGTTATTATTTTCTTTATCTTTCACTCAATTGATTTCTATTTAAGCAATATCTTATGCAATCATTAAATCGTACTTTCTTTTAGAGAGTATTCAACTCTTTGTTTCTCTAATATATTTTCAACTCTACACTTCTCTAAAATAATTCCAACAAACTAGTATCTAGAGCCATTTTTCTCAAGGGATCTGTACGTAATCCAACAACCCACCATAAAAAAAAAAATCTTACCTTCCTTGATTCAATCCATAGCATGGATTCTGAAACACCATTTACAGCATTGGCACCACCAGTGTTTAAGGGTAAAAATTATAAACTATGGACAACCAGGATGAAAGCCCACCTCGAGGCGAATGATCTCTGGGAAGCTGTTGAGGGGGACTATGAAGTTCCTCCCTTGATAGATAATCCAACCATGGCTTAGCTGAAGAGTCATACTTTAAAGAAATCAAGGAAGTCGAAGGCAAAAGCTACATTATTTGTTGCTGTCTCAGAAGAGATTTTTACCAGAATCATGCATCAAAACTCAGCATTTGAAGTTTGAAATTTCCTTAAAACTGAATATGAAGGAGATGAAAAAGTTAAGGGTATGCAAGTGCTCAATCTGATTCATGAGTTTGAGATGCAGCGAATGAAGGAGTCAGAGACAATCAAGGAGTACACAGATAAGCTTCTTAGCATCGCTAACCAAATAAGGTTGCTTGATTCTAAATTTTCTGATTCTAGAATTGTTCAGAAAATATTTGTAACCATTCCTGAAAGATTTGATGCTACTATATCCGCCATGGATAATAGCAAAGATCTATCAAAAGTCACCTTGGCAGAACTAAATAGTGCTTTACAGGCTCAAGAACAAAGGAGATTGATGAGGAGTGAAAGTTCTGTGGAAGGAGCATTGCAGGCAAAGTTACAAATCAGTCAAGGAGAGAAAGACAAAAGGAGGAGTTTTAAGAAGAACTTCAAACCAAGTGTTACAACTAGCGAAAGGAAGAGGGACCTTCCTCCTTGCAAACATTGTGACAAGAAGGGTCATCCTCCTTTCAAATGTTGGAGAAGACCTGATATAAAGTGTGAGAAGTGCAATAAACTTGGCCACCATGAAAGGATATGCAAAAGCAATTCTCAACGCAAGGACGATGCCCAGTTAGTAAGTGAATAAGAGGAAGAGCAGCAACTGTTTGTGGCATCATGTTTTACAAGCAGCAGTTCAAGCTCTAGTGATTGTTGGCTTGTAGACAGTGGTTGTACTAATCACATGACAAGTAATGAAGAACTCTTTAGAGAGTTGGACAGGTCACAAGTATCCAAAGTCAAAATTGGTAATGGTGATTACATTACTGTCAAGGGGAAGGGAACTCTTTCTATAGAGAGTAGCACAGGTACAAAACAAATTTCGGATGTTTTGTATGTACCTGACATTGATCAGAATTTACTAAGTGTTGGGCAGCTACTTGAGAAGGGATTCAAAGTCTTCTTTGAGAACAAGCAGTGCACGATCAAAGATCCGTATGACAATGAGGTCATAAGAATTAAAATGAGAGGCAAGAGTTTCTCACTTGACCCAATGGAGAAGGAGCAATCAGCTTATACTGCTGCTATGACCAACACAGAGACTTGGCACAAGACGCTAGGTCATTTTCATCACGCAGCAATTTTGAATATGCAAAAGAAGGAGTTAGTTTGTGGCTTGCCCCATATTGAGTCCAATCTACCAAGCTGCAAGGCATGTCATTTTGGTAAACAAGCAAAGCTTCCTTTCCAAAAAGGAGCTTGGAGAGTTGTCAAGAAGTTGCAACTCATTCATACAGACGTTGTCGGACCTCATAAAACTCCTTCACTCAATGGGAGTAAATATTACATTATTTTTATTGATGATTATACAAGGATGTGTTGGATCTATTTTCTAAGGTTCAAGTCAGAGGTTGTAGGCGTGTTCTTCAAATTCAAGAACTGGATTGAGAACCAAAGTGGCTTTAGAATTCAAGTTTTGAGGTCAGATAATGGCAAAGAAAACACCTCAAATGAATTTGATAAATTCTGTGAGGTGGCTGGAATTGAGCATCAACTTACAGCTCCATACACTCCACAACAAAATGGGGTCAGTGAGCTAAAACTAGAACTATAATGGAGATGGCTAGATGTAGGCTTCATGAGAAGGAACTTCCCAAAGAATATTGAGCAGAGGCAGCAAATACTGCTGTATTTTTGTTGAACAGACTGCCCACAAAAGCAGTTGACGGGAAGACTCCTTTTGAGACCTGGCATGGCTTTAAGCCACAATTGAAAAATCTGAAAGTTTTCGGTTGTTTGTGTTTTACTAATGTACCACAGGTTAAGCGAGACAAGTTGGACAAAAAAGCAGAGCCTGGCATATTTATCGGATATAGCTTAACATCTAAAGCTTATAGAATTTTTCAACCTGACACAAGAAAAATTCTAATAAGTAGGGATGTGAGCTTCATCGAGAATGATAAATGGAGCTGGAAAAATGAAAAAAATCAGCAGCCCGATGATTTGAATCAAGAAGAGTTAGTTGATTATCCTCCTGTCCGTGGCACTAGATTACTTGCTAACATATATTAGAGGTGCGATGTTGTTGTGCTTGAACCAGCAGGATATCATGAAGCAGAAAAAGATCATAAATGGAGGATTGCAATGCAGGAAGAGCTCGCTATGATCGAAAAAAATCAGACCTGGGAATTAGTTGAAAAACCTCAACATCAGAAGGTGATTGGAGTAAAATGGGTGTTCAGAAAAAAAGGAGAATGCAAATGGCTCAATTAAAAAATATAAAGCAAGGTTAGTGGTAAAAGGGTATGCTCGAGTTCTTGGAGTAGATTATTTTGATACTTTTGCTCCAGTTGCAAGGCTGGAAACAATCAGAATGTTACTAGCTATTGCAGCACAAAAGCAATGGAAGATTTATCAGCTTGATGTCAAGTCAGCCTTCTTAAATGGCTTCCTAAAGGAAGAAATTTATGTTGAGCAACCTGAAGGCTTTGTTGCAAAAGGAGATGAAGACAAGGTGTATCTATTAAAGAAGGCGTTGTACGGCTTGAATCAAGCTCCAAGAGCTTGGTATAGCAAAATTAACGAATACCTGCTGAAACTAGGCTTTGTTAAAAGCCTTAGTGAGTCTACTTTATATATTAAAGGTGACAGTGATAATTTTCTTGTGATATCCCTATATGTGGATGATCTCCTAGTCACTGGTAGCAACATTGAGCTTATTCAACAGTTCAAAGAAGACATGATGCAAGTCTTTGAGATGACTGATCTTGGAGAAATGTCCTATTTCCTCGAACTAGAAATCAAGCAGAGACAAAATGAAATATTCATTTGCCAACAAAAGTATGCAGGAGAGATTCTAAAGAAATTTCACATGGATAACTGTAAGAGTATGAGCACTCCTATGTGTCAAAAAAAGAAGCTATGCAAGGATGATGGAACAACTAAAGTGGATGAGTCTGAATATAGAAGCTTGGTTGGCTGCTTGATGTATCTCACAGCAACAAGGCCAGATATTATGTATACTGTAAGTGTTCTTTCAAGATTTATGAATTGTGCTAATGAGTCTCATCTTAGAACTGCAAAAAGAGTTCTCCGATACGTCAAGGGAATTGTAAGCTTTGGTGTTAAGTTTTGTCTGACACCAAGTTTTGAGTTGCAAGGCTATTCTGATAGTGATTGGGCCGGATCTTTAGATGACATGAAAAGCACTTTTGGTTTCTGTTTCAACTTTGGATCAGGAATATTTACTTGGTGTTCAAAGAAGCAATAAATTGTGGCTCAATCAACAGCTGAAGCAGAGTTCATCTCAGCAACAACATCTGTTAATCATGTTTTATGGCTGAGAAAAATTTTAAATGATCTGCACTTAGAGCAAAGAACGAGTATCAAAGTCATGGTCGATAATCAAGCGGCTATAGCTATTTCAAACAATCCAGTTTTTCATGGCAAGACAAAGCATTTTAGCATCAAACTATTCTTTATTAGAGATGTTCAGAAAGATGATGCAGTTAGACTGAAGTATTGCAATACTGAAGATCAACTGTTAACATATTTACAAAGCCTCTTGCAAAAGGCAGATTTGAATATTTGAGAGAAAGACTTGGAATTTGCACCTACTGATGCAAGGAGGAGTGTTTGAACGTGCATCAGTAGCCGTGATTTTCTTTTTTCTGTTTCAAGTTGGTTTATTTTTTATGTTACCAACTTTTAAGGAATTAGTTGTTAAGTTAGACTGTTATGTACCAGTCATTAGTGGCTTAGGCTTAGTTGCTTAACTTTAGCTAGTTAGTTATTATTTTCTTTATCTTTCACTCAGTTGATTTCTATTTAAGCAATATCTTATGCAATCAATAAACCGTACTTCATTTTAGAGAATATTCAACTCTCTATTTCTCTAATATATTTTCAACTCTACGCTTCTCTAAAATAATTCCAACAAGAAGTATTTGGGCTTTCCCTTGTAGACATGAAGAGTTACTAATAGCCAATTTTCCTACATTCTAGATCGAATCAATAATTGTTTGTTAGGTTGCAAGAGTAAGTTACTCAATCGTGCAAGTAGTGTAACTTTGGCAAATTCTATTTCTACTATTCCGAATTATATTATGCAGAATATTTGGCTTCTAGAGGAGATTTGTGATTCAATTGATAAGAATATTTGTGGGTTCATTTGGGGTAGTCATCATTCTTATTGGGTTATATGGAATAATATCTTTTAGACAAAGAGATATGGAGGTCTAGAGGTTTGCACTACTAGATCAACAAACACTGCTCTCTTGGATAAGCACATATAGACCATTCTTCATGACTCAAATAAACTTTGGGTCAAAGTTCTGAGTGACAAGTAATTGCCAAATTCCTCATTCTTTCGAATATCCTTGTATAAAGCTTCTCCTTACACTTGGACATCTATTATGTTGGCTTTCTAGGAGTTGAAGTTGAGCTTTATATTTAGAGTGGGGCGTGGTGATATTTCATTATATTATGACAGATAGCTGGATCATAATCCTTGCGAGTGATGTCTTGGTTCTAGGTATTTGGCAATGGCAGAATATTGCTACGCAAATTCCTTCTCACATTAAAGAAAAGTTTCTTAGTATCATGCTAGATGAACATACAAATGATGTTATCATTTGGGGTCATACGTCTTCTGGAATTTTTTTTCCTTAAATTTTTCTGCTAGTGGTTACTTGATGTGGATGTTGTTCATTCATCCTCCATAGAGACCTGGGCTTGGGTATGGAAACTCCACATACCAGAAAATGTCAAATTTAACATTCCTGATTGTCAACTTCTCAATGACTCACACACTATGATACTTCATACGGTGATATTTTACTTAACATCCTTGTTGATCAGAACCTTCCATCAATCAAATTCCTCCATAGGTACTCTTTTTCTAAACCTCAACAAGCTGCTTTGGCTACTTTCAGGAGCAATGACTATCCCCACAAATCAATACGAAACTTTTCAGTGTGCTTTGTTCTCACTCACAGGATTTCTGGAAAACTTTCAAAAGATCACTCATATCATAGTTACTTCAAGCCAAGCACGCTTAACTGTAAAGTTCTTAAGTGATGAATTACCGAAGAACATATGCATATTGCTGGTGTATGTATTACCAATTAATTCCTTTAAGTCATTTTCAACTATATAATCTCATACCTGCACAACTTCTGGATTTCTCTCTTTCCGGTGTGATTCATCAGGATGTTACATCAAACACTTCTTTTGGCTACTTCACAATAGCCTTCTAACTAACCATTTTTGCTTTAAGCGACATCTTGATCCTTGCGTAACGGGTGTGGCTTGGAGGAGGAGACCATCATTCACCTACTTCGTGATTGTAGCAGTGCTAAGAATCTGTGGAGAGGTCTTAATATGTATGGATGGTTCCAACAATTTCTTCATAACTGACACAAGACAATGGGTGAGTGTGCAACTGAATCGACCAAAAGGTACCTCATTTTCACGTGCTTGTTGGTGGATTTGGAGAGCTAGGAATTTAGAGGTGTTCAATGAGAAAGTCTAGTATGCATGGTACATCATGAATCAAATAAAGATTAGGCATGATGTTATTTCTTTTGATACTGCTTTGGATACCAGAAATCATCCTATTCATGTCAGTTGGTCTCCACTAGCTGAAAATTGCATTAAACTCAATAGGAATGGATCTTCTCTTGGTAATCCTGGTTTTTTGTGATTTGGAAGGCTTCTTTGTGATTCTAGTAGACATTGGCTTGTTGGGTATTCTGGATTTTGTAGACATACAACTAATGTTCATGCATAATTATTCACCATATATCAATGTCTACTTCTGGCTTGGAATTATGGTTGCACTCACATTATTTTTGTGAAACAGATTCCAAGATAACATTGAATTTGATCACCAAACAGGATTCATCAATGCATTCTTATGTTGTTGCGGTTAATTGCATTCGATCCTTCATTGACAAGCCTTGAATTATTTCTTCCTTTCATATTTATAGAGAGGGTAATCAATATACAGTTTGGTTAGCAAAACAAGGTTCTATGTTCAGAGATAGTTTGGAAGTTATTTCTTGGCAGATGCGGTAGGAGTTTTCTGTGTTAGAATGCATTTGTTGTTTTTATTTTTCTAAATGATAAAAAAATAAGAAGTATTTATTACATGAAAGAGATTAAATAGTAATCAACTAAAGAAAATTTTCATAAATTTTAAATCGCATTCAATTTGTGAATTTCAAATTAAACTCAATTTTTAATTAAAATTAAAATACCTTTAAATCCCAAGAAAGTTACCAGGCCACTTTTATGTTATGTTTGTAATAATAACATTTCCTTTACCCCACGTTGACCTGCCTTGGGTTAGTGGAACATGTTGGTTGTTGGCTTTGGTTTAGTGCTCACCAAGCTTTCTATCACGGCCATTCAGGTTATGAAGTGTCAACTAAAATTTAAACTTTGCTTCCAAGCAAGAAATATTTTGGTATGTAAAAAAAAAGAACAATAAAGATTAACCATGATGATACTGAAAAAATCAACAGAGAAGTGAAAGCATTGAAGATATTCTATAAAGGCACACGAAAAGGATATTAGAGGAGTACCATGGATAATCTCCTTACTTTTCTTATAAAGTTAACAGTAAACTTAATTTCCTTATTAAGTATTAATTCAAATTTGCGAATAATCTTGTTACATTAACAAAAACTATAAATTTATTACTTAAAATTGTCATCACTAATTAATTTGTTTCTAATATTATAAAAACGTAAATTTAATCTTAACAATCATTAGTTTATTTCATTCCTAGCTTTTAATTTTTAATATTCTTCCTAAGTCCAAACTTTTGATTCAATTAATGTAGTCCTTGATGCACTCTAATGTGTGATGCCAAATTGACCGGCGTGGACCAAAGTTACTAACACTTACTAAAGTTAGTTAGAATTTAAATTTGTTTTTTTTTTTATAATTTCAATGATCAAATTGATTTTTTTTAAGGAATGACCAAATTGATAGATAGGTAGTGTGCCAATTGGCCATTTTGAGGGACCAAATCAATGTCTTTTATAACTTCAAAGACAAAATTAACCAAAAATACCGATTTCAAAATTAAATTAGTGTTTTCCTCCAAAAAAGCATAGGCATAAGTTCAAATTATTATTTACCCGAGTTAACTTATTTTGGTTTCTCATTTTACTAAGTCTATAACTTAATTTATTTTTATTTCTCGTTATATCTTTTTACTTTGTAAATGATAGACTACATTAGGATAATGATGAACTCCGCTTTTGATTTTATAATTTTCTTAAACAAATTTTAAAGTGTATCACTGATACTTCTTTTATCTCCTTTTAATATAAACTAAGTGTAAACCCGTGCTATTGCACAAATTTTTAAAAAATCAGATTGAGAATTTTTTATAAGAAAAAAGTGAAAAAAAAAAGAGTTTTCTACTGTCTAGCACCCAGCAGTCGACACGTGATAAGCTAGACAGTTTTTAGAAAAATATAAAATTATATAGATTAGAGGTTTACTTGTGCAGTGCACAAGGAGAATTTATTGTGTAAGTATTTTGAAATTGATATTTTGTTATTTTGATAAATGTGTTTGTGACACCCTTTTAAGTCAAATACAATTATCTTTATTAATAGACATGATGGATTTAATGAAATTTTTTTTAACATAACTTACTCGTAAGATAAAAGACATCACATACTCTTGTTTTCTCAAATATCTTAAACAAATATAAACTAAATAAACATCTAGGCATTCCAAGGCCATACAAATTCAGAAGTAAACCATTACAAGTTTAAAATGTAAGTACGAATGAAACTAAAGCTAAAGTCATGACTATCATCGTCCCTATCGAAACAACAAAGAATTGAGGATGGAATAGAATTTGACTTGATTGTGATTGTAGTATGGTTATTATTATTTGGATCCTACTAAATACACTATACACTTTTCTTATACACTATATCATATTTTGAAAATGGCTAAAATACCCTCAGTTGTGTGTAGTTTGCTATTTCTGTTGGTGCCATTGAATGTTGGTCAGTTTGTTGAGGTTGGAAGTGTTGGTGGTTGGAGAGGGTAGCTTTGACTGGGCATTGTAGGTGGCGGTGGTCGGAGGGCGTCGTTGTTGTTGGTGGTAACTCCGTTCACCGTTAGCAGTCGTCGGAGATGCGCTCCATTGCCGTCTGTGAGGTAAGTCGTGTTGTGTTTTCGTACGGATTGAGCAATCCGTGGAGATCATACGGATTATCTAATCCGTGAAGGGGAAATTCGGAAATACGAATCAGTCAATCCGTATAAGCTATACGGATTGTGTAATCCGTATAACTTATATGGATTCAACAATCCGTGTAGCTTATACGGATTACATAATCCGTATGGATTATACGGATTGACTGATCCGTATAACCCATACAGATTACGTAATCCGTATAAGGCATACGGATTGTATAATCCGTATAATGCTGGCAGTGTTTTTTAATCAAATTTAAATTTAATTTAAAGAAGAAATTAATGGAAATTTGGGTAAATTGAAGATTAGAATGAGCTTGAGGTTGTTGTTGATGTATTATATTAGTAAAGGTATATTGGGTAAAGTATAGTTGATAACACTATGATTTCTATGTTGTTTAATATTAGTATGTGTGTTTTTGGATTTCTTAAGATGGACAACGATCAGTGGAATTATGATAGCATTATGTCTAAAGAACATATGGAGGAAGACATTGGTGAAGAACCTGATGCATTTGAAGATGTTAATTATTCAGTTGAATGTTCGGAAGACTTTATTACATCACAGGTATATATTTGTAGTTATAATTGTTAAATGAATTAGTAAAAGTATACAAATGGTGTTCATTTTTTGTAGGTGTTTATTTCACGTGAGGAAGTGTTAAAATGGGCTCGTAGTGTTGCGTATTCTTATGGTTTTGTAGCAGTGATAATGAGGAGTGACATTGCTAGTGGAAAGGTAGGAACGACCTCATATGTTATCATTGGTTGTGAAAGGAGTGGAAAATATAGATAATTCAAAAAAGGTGTTGTGCCAACAACGGGTAGCAGTAAAAAATGTAATTGTCCGTTTAAGCTAAGAGCAAAACCCGTGTCTGGAGGTCAAGGTTGGATTGTGAAGTTAATATGTGGGACACATAATCATACATTGGTAAAGTCATTATGTGGACACGCATATGCTGGTAGGCTAAATGAGGAGGAGAAGACGATTGTAGCTGATATGACAAGGTCCATGGTGAAATCGAAAAATATTCTGTTAACTTTAAAGGAGCACAATGCTGACAATTATACCACTTTAAAACAAATATACAATGCTAGATATGCATATCGGACGCAGGTCAGAGGGAATAACACTAAAATGCTACAATTAATTGTCATACCCTAATTTTGTCCGGGTAAATTAAAAAATGAATGATAAAAAAAGAGAAAATAAAGAAAAAAAAAGGAAAAAAGGAAATAGAAAAAAAATAATAACAAATAGTAAAAAAAAAAAGATAACAAATAAAAGATATAACAGTTTTAAAAAAAATAATATGTATAAAAAAAAAGAAGAAAAGAAAAATAATAGCAAGTGTAAAAAAAAAGGAAAGAAGATAACAAAAAAAAACCACAGCAAATAGCAAAAAGATAGGAAATGGGCCATAAGGCCCATTAGCTCATAAAACCTACTTAAGGCAATAAGAGGCATAAAAGGAAAAAAGCATTAGGTCACCAAGAGGGAATCAAGGGGCTAACGGTGGTAGCGCAAATCCCTAGGTAGGAGGAGCCAATCAAGGGGTGATTTTTGCATCATCTCCAACAGTGGGAGCCCGAGCTAGTCACCTCCATTCCTACATCCTTTTTCTTCTCTTTTCTTTTTTTTTTTTGGTTATTTCTTCTTTTCTTTTCGTTTCTTCTTCTTTCTCTTGTTCTCATTTTCACTCATTCTTCATGGCTTGTACATTATTTCGTTCGAATGATGGAAATGCTTGTTAAGTGTTGTGGGTAGTTTCTTTGACTCTGTATGGTTGCGTTTTTTTATTTTCTTTTCTTTCCTATTTCCTTTTGTGCTTTCTCTTTTTTTTTTTTTACCGGCAACCATCGCGGCCAACCGCCACCCCCTAGCGCCGCCGGCCTCACCGGGGTGGCCCTCCCATCACCGGCCCCCATGGTGGTGGCCTAGGACTTTGCAAAGCACCATGGAAAAGGGGAAAAACCCTATTTCCGCAGCTTTTGGCGCAGTGCAGAGGAGAAGATGAAGTTACGAATTGGGCCGGGTTGCCCTGGCCCAGTCCACACAAAAAAGAAAATTAAAAACAATTACTTTTTGCACCCCACAATCTATAAGTTAACCCCTTTTTTTTTGGGCTTAGCCCAACAGACAAAAAAAAAAAGAAATATGAAAGAGAGAACAAAATCCACTCGTTGCACCTCCATATTCAATAAGTATCTCCATCCTAGTGCTTGGGTCTAACCAATACTGTTACGAATTTCGTAATGCTTTTTGCACCTGTCTTTTAATAAATGCACAGTTGCCAGCTGTTGGGCTTTGCCCATTTTGAGGCAATACATGTGATGCTATTGATACCACCATATTCATAACTGCACACCCATTTATATTACTGTTCACATCACCGTATTCATAACTGCACACCCCTTTTATATTATTGTTTGCACCACCCTTTCCATAATTACACTCCCTTCAGCAGTTGGGCCTAGTCCATTTTGCAGTAGTACATATAATGCTGTGTGCACCTACCATGTTCATAAATGAACAACTAATCTATTGGGCCTGACTTATTTTGTAATTAAATAATTTCTACTGATTGCACCCCCATCCTTACTGTATGCACCCCTAATTACTAAGTGTACCCCCACTTCTATCCTATCCCTTTCCATTTCCATTTCATTCGTGTGATTCCGTATTGTCATGTCAATTATTCACTTATGTTTATTATTCATTTGTATCTTTAGTACGCGCTTATGCTTGGTGCACTCCATGCTGGGTCTCCGACTTGCTTGGTAGTGTTTCAATAACGTGGTATGTTTCGTGCACACCATGCTGGGTCTCCGACTCGCTTGGTAGTGTTTCAGTAACACATGGATAGATTTTGCACTCCATGCAGGGTCTCCGACTTGCTTGGTAGTGTTTCAATAATATGTGGATCGATTTGTGAAAATCATGCTGGGTCTCCGACTTGCTTGATTTCATAAAGTTTACCGCAAACCAAAATCTTTTCTAAAAAAGCTAAAAATACTCAAATGAAAGACCACTCAATTCTCCTTTTTCTCAAGAAAATCTACATATTACTCGAGATTGCTTCAAGGTCCAATGCCTTAAGCGATTCTCTCCGCTCTTTCTTCAAACTCAAGGTCGTTTCAAGGTCCAACGCCTTAACAACTCTTTTTCACGCAATTAAAATAAATCTTCTGAAAAAATAAAATCAATCCAATCAAGCTTTTTACAAAGAATTACGTAAGTCTGATTTCCTCATTGCACCTGGGGATACGTAGGAGCAAGGGCAAACCCCTTGTCGACCTAAAAAACAAAAAAATATATAAAATCTTCTCTTTTCTAAAAAATAAAAATATGATTTTCTTTTTTAAATAAACAAAAATAAAACAAGTATGATTCATGTTCTTAAGGGAAAACAAATAATTTAAAAGTCACTTTATTTGTCACACACTCGATTAAAGGTTACCGTCTTTGTGACGGACGCGTGGGGTGCTAACACCTTCCTCGTGCGTAAACGACTCCCGAATCCTTTTTTCTCTAAAATAGTAGACAATGTCTTATCTTTTGGTTTTTCCGACGTTTTCCTTAAATAAACGTTGGTGGCGACTCCCCTCAAGTTTTTCCCATTTTTTTTGGGAATTTCTAATCTTTCTTTTTTTCATCGCTGTCCCCATCGTGGCCGGATAGGTTGCGACATTAATGAAAGTTCTTCATCGCGACATGTATATTCATTGGCATAGAATGAAAGAAAAAAAATGTGGTACATGACATATTTTGGGCCCACCCAGATGCAATGAAATTGAGCAATGCATATCATATGTTTTTTTAATAGACAGTACATACAAAACAAATAGGTACAAGCTTCCTTTACTTGACATAGTTGGTGTGACACCTACTGGAATGACTTTTTCAGCAGCATTTGCCTATCTAGAAACAGAACGGACAAACAATCTTGTGTGGGCCCTTGAAAGCTTTAGAGGGATTTTCCTGAAAAGTGAATTTTTTCCACAAATGTTTGTTACAAATAGAGATTATGCATTGATGAGTGCTGTCAAAACTGTTTTTCCAATGACAACCAATTTATTGTGTCGGTTTCACATAGAGAAGAATATTAAGGCAAAATGTCAAACTTATATTAGACAAAAGAACGCATGGGACTTTGTCATGGAAGCTTGGGGAACTCTTGTTGATTGTAGTAAAGTCCAAAGTTATGATGAATGCCTGATGAAGTTTGAAATTGCCTGTGCACCGTGGCCTGTGTTTGTTGATTATGTGAAAGACACATGGTTGGGTCCTCACAAGGAAAGATTTGTAACCGCATGGACAAATAAAGTGCTACATTTTGGGAACACTACAACTAATAGGTTAGACAACTTTTGAAGTTATTGTCTAGTATGTTTTCATCAACTTTTATGGTTTTTCATTTATTAACATGTTTGTCATTTAACGCAGGGTTGAGTCTACTCATTGAACTTTGAAGAGGCTTCTATAGAATAGCGTTGGAGCTTTGTGTACCGTTTGGGATGCCATGCACCATATGATCACCTTGCAACATACCGAAATAAAAGCATCATTCGAAAGAAGCACCCATGTGATCGGACATGTATTTAAAGTTACGTTATACAAAAGACTTGTCGGCATGATATCCAGGTATGCGTTAAACTAGATTGCAGCTGAGTATGACTGTGTCCATTATGCCGGTAAAAACCCTTCTCGGTGTGGATGTGTCATGAGAACTAGCCACGACCTTCCTTGTGCATGTGAGTTAGCTCAAATTGTTGGTTGCATACCTTTTTCCAGTGTTCATATGTTTTGGAGAAGATTAACTTTTGCAGACCAAGGTGTTGATGATAGAGAAATTGACATAAACAATGAGATGGAGGCAATTTCTAATCGCTTTCAAAAGCTTGACCTGTGCGGTAAAATGAATCTAAAGACTAAACTATAAGAGCTTGCATATCCTGATTCAACATCCATGCATCCCCCTGTTGAAAAGGTAAAAACAAAAGGTGCTCCTAAAAACAAACACACAAAGCATGAACAGTCAACCAAGCGGGATCCGTCTTATTTTGAGTATGTTGATGAATTACATTTGGTACAAAATAGTTGTGCCACACAAACAAGGTCAGTTTCATCCTCTCATCAGACAATGGCAAAGAGGAACGTTCCTATGTTGGATAAATTCCATCCTTTTATGCATGAATTTATTGTTAACATCACTGATGTTAAAGCTTATGGTAATTGTGGGTATCGTGTCATTACCGCCGCACTCGGTTATGGTGAAGATTCTTGGCCTGTGGTTCGCAACCATTTGCTGAAAGAACTTTCACAATTCTCTGATCAATATATTGCCTTGTTTGGTGGCTTTCATAGGTTTGATCAGTTAAAGCGGTCCCTTCTTGTTGATGGATTAGCAAGGGTTAGATACATGTTATACAATTATATTATTTTCATATATTAATGTGTTTAAATTCACAATGTAGCTAACTAACACAATATGAGTGTGCATGTAACAATGGATAAGTGGATGGATATAACGGACATGGGTTACGTCATTGCTTCCAGGTATAATGTCATCGTTGTTTCACTATCTATGAAACAAAGTATGACGTTTTTCCCTCTTAGAAGCCAGCCACATGAAGATGTTTCTGTTCATCGCATTATTGGTATTGGTCATGTTTATGGAAATCACTTTGTGCAGGTAAACATAAATGCACATAATTGATTGAGCCCTGTATTGCATTACATTTTCTTTTATCAAGTTGTCTATAAACAATTGTTAATTGAAACAGGTTCATTTGACGGAGGACAGCCCAATCCCTTCAATAGCATTTTTGTGGGCGACACACTGTTCGAATGAAGCAAAAAAATGGCCGACACATTATGTTGATTGAATGAGGATGTACTGTAACTCGACCATACATTCAACTGAATTTGTCGATTTAGGACATGTATGAGATGTATTTGACACAATAGTGGTTAACTTGTGGGATTTTATTTGTTTAAGAATAAACCGTTAATTTCAAATCATTATCGTATTTCTTTGATAGTATTTCAAGTAATGCAAATATTTAAGTAAATTTATTTTGAACAATAAATATTCATTACTTTAGTTTTTAAAGTGGTGTTTTCAATAAAATTTAAACAGTTTTGAAATATTTGAAAAATTACTTTAGTATTTTTATTAATACTTTTAGAGCTACTTATTTTTTTTTCTTTTAAAAGTTTTTAAGAGAGAGAATACTTTAAAATTGAAAACCACATGCAGTGCTACATTATAACAAGTTTCATGCATTCCATAGTTTAAATACATAAGTCCACTGCCAATATGTTTAAATACAAAAAGATAAAATATAATAGTAAACACAACTAATATAAATGTGTAAATCAGGCAACTCGTCTCCTAACAGATCCCTCAATCTACTAGTGCGCAGAAAGATGTTTCCCTGTGGTGTCACACTGCGTGCTAATCCCAACAAGTGTTGCACAAATGAATAAGCCTCCGTGCCAGGAATAACTTGTTGGGTATCAAGCGTGTGTTGCAAGCCGTCTGCTAGCCTCTCGCACATACCCTGGTACAATAAAACTCACGACATTAAACAATAATAGTCAATCGTGACTTCAATTAACATTTAAAAAATAAAATGTATGATGTTTTTACCACTGCATGTTGAGCCGTGTGACCTACATCAGAAGCGGTTGCTAGTGTGTTATCCTGCAAGACATGGAGTGGATCGGTGACCAATGAAGGCTGGCGCACATGATGTCGGCTTGGCTCCCCAACCTTTGGTGGTAACATGTATGGGTGCGGTATACGATGATACCATTCCATATATCCAGGAGCAAACTGGCTGGGTATGTAACCAAATCACCAGTGTCCACTAGGTACTCGGAGAAGTGCATCCGCCTATCATTAACATGTTATATTGACAGAGACTCCGACTCATCCAACTGCTATGCTACACAAAACCAAATTGTCTGAGTACTCGATTGGGTCGATGTTTAACCATGTGTGGACCCCATCTAACATATCCACCAAATAGTGAAATGAGCTTGAAATCTCTGTGGGCACGATGATCCCTGTATGTGTCTAGCATACATCGTCCAATGTCAACCTATCTAACCGTCTACGATAGGTTGACACTGGCAATGCCTTCACAGCTTTCCAACGGCATGCCCGAGGGGACCTCTCATCGAACTTCGGATCTGGTATGACACTTCCAATAGTAGGAAAATGTTCATAGATCAAACACTGCATAAGAGGCAATAACATATTTGTTAATACAATAAACACATGTCTAATGAGGCTTGTCCCTTAGTTAAATTATAATTTCATGTTTGGCATAATTTGAATATTCAAATTACTTGTAGCAAAGTAATGTAACCGGCAAGGTGCTTCTCGTGATGCTGGCAAGCATAGTTTAAATTCTTGTACATGTGGACCAGAGCGGCTGCACCCCATGCATACCCGGCTGTTTGGTCCAGATCTCGGAATGCGTCCAAGAATACCACACTAATATGTGTGGCACTCTTGTTCACAAACAACGTACAACCGACCAGATGCAACAAATACGCTCTAGCAGCTTCTGCCCAATGTCGTGCCGTACACTTTGCAGCATATAAGTCTTGGAGCCATGACAGACGCACGTAAGCACCGTGACATTGCTCCATCTCAGCTTGTGCATCCTTAACTGTGACGGCCAAGAGCTCAATTAGTAATGTCATGGCCTCCCCTGTGTCAATCGGCTCATATGTCTGCAAAGCTCCCACAATTGGGAGATGCAACAATGACGCTACATCATCCAATGTGATAGTCACTTCACCTACCGGCAAGTGGAAGCTGCTGGTCTCTAGGTGCCACCTCTCTACAAACGCTGAGACCAACCCTCTATCACCAGTCTCCACAGAAGTTAATACTAAAGGGCTTAACCCAGTAGAAGCAACTAAACCTTCAATTTCAGCTGTCGGCTTCCCAAATTTTGAAACTTTACGTCCATGAGAAGCCAATTAAGCTCAAGACGTTCCTGAAAAAAAAATCAAAGTTGTTAACAAACATTACATTGCCAAATATATTAAAAGTTGTATGTAGTTAAAGAAATTAATACATTTCCAGTCCACACTCTAAGCGCTACATGGTTCATGTAGCCTGTCAAAACAGAAGAATCTACTGGACCACCTGGAAACGACTCATGCTCAATGGCAACATCTTCTGCCACAGGAATGTCGGGGTCCACATGTTCTTCCTGACCACGATCATCCTCAGGAATAACCTCAGCTACGCGTTGTCTTCTCACGGATGCTGTGGGCCTACGCGTTCACCACCGACACCACCACCTCTTGTTCTTGCCATTAACTCTGAAAATTGTAAATGCAGTTAGTCCTAAATTTCAAATTAACAAATAACTTCAACATTCTCATGTAATGCATATCAATTTACAATTTTCGAAGACAACACACAACACACAAATCTTACAAACATGTTTACATACACATTATCAAATTTTCCAATGCATTAAACCCATAATCAGATGTGTTCAACCCACAAGCTAGTCAACATCAATGTCAATGCATATCCTACATGTTACTCATACAATTTCCATGACCTT
>PYAF01001739.1:91285-119488 GCA_007407185.1 Glycine tomentella | reverse complement strand
TTGACTATTGTTCATTTTCAAGAAAATAGTATTTAGCATTATTTACTTTATTTCCTTAAAAGAAAGCATGATTTACTTTATTTCTGTTCCCATGATAATCATGAGAATGTAAGAAGTTATTTTCTAACCTAATTAAAATTTCCATTCCAATTCTTATATTTTATTTCAATTATTTTAAAAATGTTCCTAGAAATTTTAAAATCTAGCTAAACATATTTTTTAATTTTCAAAGGAATAACATTCCTGATTATAATATTTTTTAGAACTGTGATTCCTAAGAATACAGTAACATTCCTTTATCTGTAAAAAAAAAAAAAAAGTAACATTCTTTGAAATAAAAGATTTTAAATACAAATCACTACGAATAAGTTATCAAACAATCACTTAGGTGACTGGTCTCCTCTTTTTGGATGTAAATAACTCCTTTTTTGAATGAAATCCAAAGTCTTTCCATCAAAAAATGAAAAAACCTTCGCTATAAGCCTAAGTGATACAGAAGTATAACACTACAGAAATAAAAGTAAATTAAAAATTAATCTTGGCTTTTCATTTTTATTTAAAAGAAGCATCATGTACATAAAAATACAAGTTTGCTAGACTCTTAGAAATATGCTATGAGATAATGTTCCAGATTTTAAATCATCTAATCCTGTAAACAGTATTCTGTGAACAACCTGATCGAACCAAACATGCATCCAGAGGGAAATTGTAGTTATCAACCCTGCAGGTTACTCATTCTTTCTTGTAAACTAATGTAGGGTACTCTGGACTCCACATGTTATTCTGCACATATTCCACGATTTCATCCTGCAACTCCGATAAAGAAGCATCAATAACTGAAGTTTTGAATTTTGGTATACGAATGTAATGAACTACTTATAATGATTAGGACAGGCATACAAAACTTTCAGTTCAATTCACTCTATGGTAAGGGAATATGGATGCATTTGAAGAAAGTATAAAACAAATATGATGAGAAAGATGATATTCCAAAGATGCATTTCCATGAACTACGCTTATAATGATTAGGACAGGCATGCAAAAATGTTTAATATTCTCAAGCAAACAAAACTTGCCTCGCTAAGTTTCTGCAGCTCCCGAGCATCCATTCCATGATATCCTTCAGCTAGGTCCTCCTCCACTGCTTCTTTTATAACAGCTGCGGCTACCTGCTTTGTAATATCTCGAATTCTGCAAATATGTATAAATTTTGAGAAAGAAGCTACTCCTTTAAAACAATCTCTTATAGCCTACACAGCAAAGAAAAGGCTCATTTATACCTGGATGTTGAAGGGAAAATAATCCCTTTGAGTACCTCCTCTTCACTCATGTATGTAGCCAGACTTCAGTTTCCAATGATCAGACAGACAAAAAAAAAAAAAAAAAATCAAAACCAAGGAAAGACAGCAGCATTTCGGGATGAATGACACAGAAAATGTTATGAAGCCTAAATCATCATGTCTAACATAATGCTCAAGCTTGAAAAAGTAATCATTTAAATCTCAAATTTAATCTGGTCATGCCTCAAAAGACAAATTATGCTAGGTATGGCTCATACTTCGCATTCAGAAGATAAGCCGCTCACAGGCGGGCCAGAGGGAGCCGCCCCGGCGGGGGTGCAAAGGGCAACACCCCCGGAGCTTTTTGAGGCCTGCTACTATTGTAGGCCTGGGGTTTATTATTTGTAATTTGGACTTAGGTCCATAAATAACTATGTTGCTTAGGGTTTCTAAGCCTATATATTTCCTTGTAATATGAGTGCATTGTAACAAGTGTGTGAGAAGAATATAGAGAAAAATTGGACGTAACCCACATTAGATGAACCAGGGTAAACACTTGTTTTATTTTTTCTTCCCTTTCTCTCTTTCTGTTTTTCTCGATTGTTGTGTGATTGTTCGATACCAACAAATTATGCATCATCTGCTTTATCTTTCTTTGTCACTCAAAGAAGGGGATATACCCTATTGGTATGGTGCTTCAAAATATAAGTTTGCATGAGTGGAGCCAGGCATGTTAGAAATATATAAACCATTCACGTGCCTTCACCAGTTTTTGAATAGTTCTCGAAAGACACTTCAAGTAACTTCATATTTAACTAGTAGACAGACAAAATTTATTTGACACTTTCCAGCTTAAAGCCTATTTTGGCTTTTAAGTAATTCTTCATAGCAGTATTTTCAGAAATTAATAAATCTAGTGAAATATACCGCTCAGCCGCAGCCTGCAGCATGCCATCAGAGACGATCCTAGCACCTGAAAGAAGAGTTCCGAGACCAATGCTGGAACAAAAAGATATATTTTAAAAAAAAATTAACTGTATACTATAAAATAGAGTATGAAGCTGCCAACTAACCCTGGAAAAAGGTACATGTTGTTTCCCTGGTTGCAGTGGCCAATATGACCATTTCCTGCATAAATTACAGAAAATTGCAGTTGTAAGTTCCCCGTAATTGAAACAGAAAAAAGGTAATAAAAGTATTGAAATATGAATCTTCTTATTCATTTATTAAGATTGAAACCTAAAGGGTTCATTATATACAACTAGTTCTAATACTTTAGAATATTCCACCACTTATTCAGTTATTCTAATACTCTAGAATATTCCACACCCAGTCAAGTTAGGAGATATATATTAATCATTCCCAACTTGCTTATCAAATCTTGAAAGGTGGGCTTGTGTAATCCTTTGGTAAGAATATCCGCTATTTGCTCTTTGGTAGGTATATATGACAAACATACACTACCATCCTCCAAAATTTTCTTTGATAAAATGGCGATCAACCTCCACATGTTTAGTTTTATCATGGTGAACTGGATTTTGAGCAATATTGACAACAACCTCATTATCACAATACAATCTGACAGGTAGGGAATAAGAGATCTTCAATTCCTCAAGAAGTCTTTTTAACCAGATTCCTTCACAATTACCATGGGTTGGAGCCCGAAATTCTGCTTTTGCACTGCTTCTGACAATAACTGTTTATTTCTTACTTCTCCAAGTCACAAGATTTCCCCAGACATAGGTACAATACCCTGAAGTGGATCTTTGGTCCATTGTCGAGCCAGCCCAATCTCCATTTGTATAGATTTCAATCATCCTCTTGTGTCACTTTTGAAAAAACATTCCTCGACCAGGGGTTTTTTGAGGTATTTGGGGATTCTATAAACTGCACTAAGGTATTTTTCCTTTGGAGAATGCATGAATTGACTAACCATGCTAACCGCAAATGCAATATCAAGCCGAGTGTGAGATAAGTAGATCAACTTCCCCACCAGCCTCTGGTACTGCTCTCTGTCAACTTCTTTCCCATCTTCAATTCTCAATTTAATATTAGGATCAACTGGAGTCTCTGCTGGCTTGCACCCAAGCATTCCTGTTTCTTGCAACAGGTCTAGAATATATTTCTTCTGAGTTAAAGAAAATTCTGTCTTACTACGAGCAACCTCCATGCCAAGGAAAATTCCTGCCTCAATTTGCTGAAGCAACTAGTCATGTTGCTCAACAAGGTATGACATTCCATGTTAATCGTAGTAATAGTTGGATTCTCGATTTAGGGGATTCTGATCATATGAAAGGTAATGCAACCCTGTTTTGTTCTTATACCCTTTACTATCAACTGTCACGAATAAAAACAGTCGATGACAACAACTCTACTATTGTTGGAAAGGGATCCATTAAACTTTCTGAACACATTACTTTGAACTGAGTTCTTCATGCTCCCTCCCTTACTTGTAACCTCATCTCTATCAGCAAACTTACATCTAAGTTAAATTGTGTTGTGAAGTTCTCTGTCCATGCTTGTGTTTTTCAGGAACAGGACTCGGGGCTGAAAATTGATAGTGCTAGAGAGGAAGAAGGACTTTACTATTTTGAAAAGGATCCTAATGAAACAAAAACTTTTGCACACCACTCATTATCTTTGTCTGATGATTGTAATGATGTTTTGTTGTGGCATCGTCGGTTAAGACACCCAAATTTCTTTTATCTTCAGAAGTTGTTCCCAAACTTATTTATCAATAAAAAAATCCAGTTCTTTTTCTTGTGATATTTGTCAGTTTGCAAAGCATCCTCGTGTTTCTTATCCTCCTAGAATTCATCATGATTCTTCTCCATTTACCTTGATTCATAGTGATATATGGGGCCCAGCCCGTGAGAAAAATATCTCTGGTGCTCGTTGGGTTATTACTTTTATTGATGATCATTCTAGGGTATGTTGGGTATATCTTTTAAAGGATAAGTCTAATGCTGCATTCACCTTTAAAAACTTTCATGATATGATTCAAACTCAGTTCCAAACCTCTATCCAAATTCTTCAAACTGACAATGGTACTGAATATTTTAATTCTGTTCTTGGAGACTATCTCACCAAGCATGGTATTCTCCATCAAAATTCTTGTCCTAACACCTCTCAACAAAATAGGATGGCTGAAAGAAAAAATAGACATCTTCTTGAAGGTGCTCGAGCTCTTTTGTTTACCATGCATGTCCCTAAATATTTATGGGAGGAAACTGTCTTGCATGCATCATATCTCATCAATCGGATGCCTTCTTGTGTCCTAAATTTCATTCCCCTTTATCTTGTCTTATCGACACCTTTCCTTTTTTTCGAGCTCATTCTTCCCTTCCTTCCAAGTTGTTTGGCTGTGTCTTGTGTACATGTTCCTTCCCATCAAAGGTCTAAGCTTGATCCTAAGTCTATTCGATGTGTCTTCATAGGATATCTTCCTAACCAAAAGGGTTACAAATGTTACTCACCTTTTCTCCATAAGGTTTTTGTTTCTATGGGTGTCACATTTTGTGAGACACAATCCTTTTTTCCTTCGACTTCACTTCAGGGGGAGTCTATTGGGTAGATGAAGATAAGTCTTGGAAACCAAATGAGTATGTTGTTTTACCTTTGCCTTTGGAGATAGTGGGAGTTATTGTGTAGGAGATAGGACGAACTACTATACCAAGACTGGAGATCCTCCTAGTAAATGGGGAAAAATTTACAGCAGACGAAAAACACCTCAGGAGCCTCTAGACTACCAGGATTCTGACTCGAGTCCTAGTTCCAGCAACCCAATATTTGAATGCACTGATGCAGCCGACCTAAATGTGCCTATTGCTCTTCGAAAAGGTACTAGATCTTGTGTTGCTCACCCTATTTCTCATCATGTCTCGTATGAAAAGTTATCCCCAGCTTTTTGTGCTTTCAACACTATTTTAAATTGTACAAAAATACCAAAAAACATCCAAAAAGCTTGATGACCCAAAATGGAGGAATGCAGTCTCTGAAGAAATGGATGCACTTAAAAAAATGGAACTTTGAAAATCTGTAGCATTACCCAGAGGAAAGAAAACAGTAGGTTGCAAGTGGGTGTTCACAATAAAATTTAATACAGATAATAGCATCAACAAGTATAAGGCGAGATTGGTTGCTAAGGGATTCACTCAGATTCATGGGATAGACTATCAAGAGACATTGCCCTAGTTGCCAAACTTAACACTATCCGAGTTCTACTATCATTTGCTGCCAACCTTAATTGGCTCTTACAACAATTAGATGTAAAGAATGCATTCTTGAATGGAGATTTACATGAAGAAGTTTATATGGATCCACCACCTGGTTTTGAAAAAGGAGACGGTTCAGTATGCAAGAAACATATTCTAGACCTGTTGCAAGAAACAGGAATGCTTGGGTGCAAGCCAGCTAAGACTGCAGTTGATCCTAATATTAAACTGGGAATTGAAAATGGGAAAGAAGTTGACAGAGAGCAGTACCAAAGGATGGTGGGGAAGTTAATCTACTTATCTCACACTCGGCCTGATATTGCATTTGCGGTTAGCATGGTTAGTCAATTCATGCATTCTCGTAAGGAAAAACACCTTAGTACAGTTTATAGAATCCTCAAGTACCTCAAAAACACCCCTGGTCGAGGAATGTTCTTTCAAAGGAGACACAAGAGGATGATTGAAATCTATACAGATGCAAATTGGGCTGGCTCGGCAATGGACCGAAGATCCACTTCACGATATTGTACCTATGTCAGGAAAATCTTGTGACCTGGAGAAGTAAGAAACAAACAGTTGTTGCCAGAAGCAGAATTTCGGGCTCTAGCCCATGCTATTTATGAAGGAATCTGGTTAAGAAGACTTTTTAAGGAATTGAAGATCTCTTATTCCCTACCTATCAGATTGTATTGTGATAATGAGGCTGCTGTCAGTATTGCTCAAAATCCAGTTCAACATGACAAAACTAAACATGTGGAGGTTGATCGTCATTTTATCAAAGAAAAATTGGAGGATGGTAGTGTATGTTTGTCATATATACCTACCAAAGAGAAAACGGTGGATATTCTTACCAAAGGATTACACAAGCCTACCTTTGAGGATTTGATTAGCAAGTTGGGAATGATTAATATATATCTCCCAACTTGACGGGGTGTGGAATATTCTAGAATCTAGAGTATTTAAGTTAGTTGTATTGTCTGGAATATTTTAGAGTATCTAAGTTTGTAATCTATATATATATATATAATGAACCCTTTGAGTTTCAATCTGTATGAATGAATAAGAAGATTCATATTACAATAGTATTAGAAGCACGGGCTGGGTAAGATACAAAAATAGGCGTGTTTTTTTCTGAACTAGAACAGATGAATCTTAATTTAGAATGTAGTTAATAATACGAAATATATGTGTAATTCAAAATGAAAAAGATTCCATATAGAACAAAAATTAACAATTTGAGTGTGCACCGATATGGAATTTGGATTCCCAACTATTCAAATAAGAAAGTAAGGATATTGTTCTCTTAATAATAGTAGGGATTCTAGTCTGGAGGGAATTCGTAAACTTATACCAAGATCCACATTACTGAATGGACTTCCACTTGCAAAAATAATGTTGTCCCCCAAAATAGAGAATGCTTCTTCAGCGGTGCATTCAGCTGCCAAAAAATGAGGGAGGTGGCATACAAAATATTACAAATCCATGTTTTCCACTGCCACAGCAAATACCAATTTAGAAAAAGGGAAAAAAAAATACATACCATTCTTTGTTGGATTTGACATAGCAAATATGGCTGGTCTTGTTGATGTTGAACCCTTGAGGGCCTCTAGTACCTGTAGGATAGGATGTCATCATCAGTATATTGAAGAAAGAAATTTACCAAAAAACATTATGTCTATGAAAGCATAAAGTAAGATGCAAGTTTTCACTTGAATTTTCATTCAGTTTATACAGAGAATGCATGTGGTTGTGTTGCTAATGCAGATAAAGTAAATGTATGTTTTTTTCCTGGGGCGATGGGTTCATAAATTTACAACCAAAAGATCATTCCTAGATTTTATAGAGGCTGAGAGACGATGTCCTAGTGGCTGCACTCTACAACATTTCACTCTTTTTTTTTTATCAGCCTCCCCGTAAGTAGCCCTTTCCATGACACTGATAAATACTTTGATAGCTTGCAATTAAGGCAGGATCTCAATTAGAGCAACTTTCCAACATTTTTTATTTTTTTGGTGAATTACTTTCAGACATTATGTTTTGTTTTATATTCGTTTTTCAATGTTGTGTTCAGATAAATTATAAGGTTCCCTTCCTTGCTGTACTTTCCTTTTTTACATTACTTGACTCTTGTTATTAACTTGTGTTTACCTTAAAATTATGACTTCTAAAATTATTAATTATGAACATACCTTTACTTATGGGTATTTTTTATTTTTGAGCATTTATAATAAAAAACATACTCATAATTGCAAGTAGAAGCCATATTAAAAATAACCATTTATAATAAAGGTATATGCATTTACTTATGTAAAGCTATATTCATAATTAATAACAAATACACCTTTACCTAATAATATTTTTGAGCCATATTAAAAATTAATAATTATGAATTGTGTATTTATAATAAAAAATACCCATAATTGAATAATCTTAATGAAATAAGTGTGTAATGAATAATCAAATCAAAGCATCAGACAATATACCTCTTTTGAGAATAATCCTCCAACAGCCGATAATCCTAGGAGAACATCAGGCTTCACTTGCTTGACCTGTTACCAAAGTTTAGTAAGGATGTATGAAGCAAGCAGTTACTGATAGGTATCAACTATCAAGAACAGTAATAGAAAGGAAGTAAAAGCAGAGAGGGATAAGTATAAACCAAATGAGAGGAAATGCTCCCCCAAGCTTGAGAAACGCTCTCAAAGCTCCCAGTTCTATTTCAAAATTCAGCGTAGAATTTACAATTCCATACCCCTCCCATATGACAGAAACACTAGTCTTATTCTCTCTCCTCTAACTAACTTCCACTAACATTCCACTACCCAAACCAGCCACACACGGTTAGGCCATATTGAACTTGGGCCTACGTAGATACAATTTAATAGGTTTGTTCTATTTGGTCACTGAGCTCCGAGCTCCGAGCTCCTATCAGTTACTCATCTGAAAACTGGAAAAATTCAGAGAACTAAAGTGGACTGTAACTTATTAAACAATACGATTTCACTAATAGATTGAAGAGCTTAGTTATATCAATTTTTATTTATATCATACACAATTTTATATTCCAAAATATTTTTAAATTTTGTCTCTTCATATTATTTTATTCATAAAAGAAAAACTTGACTGTTGTTATTAAAAGTTTTAACTTACATGTGTGTGCATGTTTGTGTAAGTATAACAGAGAGAAGCCAGAGAAACTTATATTGGGAGTTATGAGTTTAGGATTAAAAACCAAGAAAAGAGAGAGATGGCTCAAGTTTATGGACAGAAAATATTATTGATGGATATAATGGCTCAAGAGATTAAATGAAAGTCTCTAGAATGACAGAACAGAAGGACTAATTCATAATACGAGACATAAATACAAGGAATAACATTACCCTAATTACCATAATTACATATAGCTCATAATATCTCTATTTACAATATTTCCCTATTTACATAATCCCTTAACAGTATTAAAATAAGAAAAAAAAATATCAAAAAATATATTTTAAGAAAATGTATACAAGTTTTTTCTACAAGAATTTCTCAGGCATATCATCTGTAGTTGATAAATATTAATATACATTTTTTAATACAATTTTATCACAAAATGGATGTAAGTTAGTAAGTCCTAGTAAAATATTAATATGCAATCTAACAAAGTTCTCAAATTTTTTATTCTTCAATCTTCAGACATCTAAGGTGATTCATGAATTGTGACAAGTTTATACTCAAATGCTAAGAACTTGTCCTTAGAAAATCGGAAACTGAAGTAATAGCTAAATCAATTATTCTTTTTAAATTTTTGATTTATTCCATATCATGATTTTAACAATTCATATTAGCATCTAAAGCAATATTTTCACGAACCACTTCCACGAGGCTTGCTCCTTCCCTCAGTCCTTGGCGATCCATTTCTTTCAAATTTCTTGCAAACGGAAGGGCATCTGGATCGATATTTTCACGTCCTTCTGTGATTAATCCCTGTATTCGCAAAAACAATAAGAAAATTGAATATCACATGCTGATCAAAATATTTGGAAATAATCATTAGTACATCATAAAATTCACTTTCATGCAATGAGTTTGCCAGTCACCACAAATTAGAAAAACAAGTAATTATATTATAAATAAAAATAAAGCCATGCGATTCTAGCTTTAGTTATAATATTTGCTAATGGATATATAAGGGATAAAAAGACATTAAAAATCTATGACACATGTATTGTGCAGTATATGCACACACAAATGTTTATTAAAACAATATAGATTCCTTTAAAAAATTATTATATGTTTGAATCCATTTTTTTTTCATATTATGATATCATTGAAGGAAATTTAACATCTTATGGGGTTTCAAAATTCTTAAAGAAAGATTTCTAACACTTTCATAATTCATATCAATGTTTCGAACACTGTTTTTGGACATCTTAGAATGTGGGTTTGAGTCTAACTCAACCCCATAAACTAGCTTGTGAGGTGAGGGTTGCCCCCCCCTCCCTTATATATTCTATCTCTGCCTTATCTTTAGCCAATGTGGACTTGGGTTTTTCTCAATACACCTCATCACGTCCAGTACTTTTGAGCTTGGTGTGTAGATAATATAGTGGGTGACCCATTTAATGGATCTAGGATAGGCTCTGATACCATCTTAAAATGTGGATTTTGGCATAACTCAACCCTAAAAACTAACTCATGAGGAGAGGGTTAACATCCACACATCAAGCCCAATAGTGGTCAGTGTGAGGGGGTGTGTTGAGAAAAACTCAAGTCCCATATCAGCTAAAGATAAGGCCACAATCGGATATATATGTGAGAGACAACTCTCACTCTATGAGCTAACTTTTGGAATTGAGTTAGGCTCAAATACATATTATAAGATGGCATCAGAGCCTATCCTAGATCCATTAAATGGGTCACCCACCATATTATTATCCACACACAAAGCCCAGAAGTGTTGGGTATGAGAGGGTGAATTGGAAAAAATCCAAGTCCCAAATTGGCTTAGAGATAAGGCAAATAGAATATAAAAGTGGGGGACAACCCTCACCCCTTGAGCTAACTTTTTGGATTGAGTTGAACCCAAATCCATATTCTAAGATGGTATCAGAGCCTATCCTAGATCCATTAAATGGACAGCACACCATATAATCCACGTACCAAGCCGAATAGTGTTGAGCGTGAGGGGATGTGTTGAGAAAAACTCAAGTCTCACATTGACTAGATATATGTGTGTGTTGTTGTTGGGGGGGGACAATCCTCTCCTTATGAACTAGCTTTTGGGGTTGAGTTAGGCCCAAATCGACATTCTAAGAGAACAAAGTTTTGAAACTCAACCCCCGGAAGTACATATACAAGTATGCAATTCAATATTAAATAATAAGTTATTCTTTCTGTCAGAAATAAAATTTAATTACTACAAAAGAGTACAAGATTTTGAAACTCAACCCCCGGAAGTACATATACAAGTATGCAATTCAATATTAAATCTAAGTTATTCTTTCTGTCAGAAATAAAATTTAATTACTACAAAAGAGTGAACTACATCTAATTAAGACATCAAGATCAAGCTATGCAATACCTGTGCATCAACAACCCAAAACTGACTCTTTGCGCTCTTAAAAGCTACTTCATTATTACCCAACATCCTTGCCATTGTTTTTCTCGCTGCGTTAAGAACCCCAATTCCAGCACTGCAGCAGTACAAATATAACCAAAGAAACAACAAAACAATGCCTTGAATATGAATGTCCTTAGTGCTAATGGACTCAACATAGAATTTCAATTGAAACAATCATTCCAGTTCCACTCAAAGCATTATTTAAAACCAAAGGTCTTCTAAATGAAACCATCACTCTTCAATTAAAGCAAGAATCACATAAGCAAATGTACAGACATCTACCATACAAGATTGCATAACAAAAACAAAATAAACTCAATTTTTAAATTATTTTGATAAACGAATTTGATCTGTATTATTTTCCTAATTTCCTATTTTTTTCTTGTTTCCTAGTCTCCTGATATTAGAGATTGCCAATCATGTATATATTCAATCATGCTGAGGATTTCCTCAAGCAACTCAGCAATATTTCCTCCCTTTTCAACTGACACAATAAATCATGAGATATTTTCTAGATATTCTAGCATACCTTTCACATTTGAAAATGTATCTAAATAATTCTGTGAGCGAAAAACATTTATATTAATCATAAATGTTTGATCATCCTTTAAGACAAGATAACTACTAACCTTCCAGCACCAGCAACAACAATCTTCTGCTTTGGGAAGTCAATCATTGGTCTTCCTTGCGCCCTTACAGCACCTAGAAGTCCAGCAATTGCAACTCCAGCTGTTCCCTGCGTGGAGAATTTTACACACATCAAGCAATGAAATGGCATAAGATCTATATACACATACATAGCTATTGATATATCAATAACAATTTAGATAATTTGCAGCATTAAGAAAGTGAAACTATGACCATAGTGCGTTAGAATATATTGGAGGACCCTCCTCTTCAAAATTTTCAAATTATGGTATAATTCATCTACAATCAAATGGATTGTAAAATTTGAAAGAAAAATGGTTGTAGAAACTAGAACCTTTAGTTCTCTGAAACCTTGGCTTTTAAGATCTAAAAAACATAGATTGGGATTGGGAGACAGAAAACATTAATAATAAAAGCAGAAGGTAAATATAGAAGAATTCTCTTTTCAAAGCATGACAAATTTTGCATGAGATGACAAGGAAAACACCAACATTGCATGAGATGCTAGATAAGAAAGCTCTCTTGAAGGAATTAAATGAGATGCCATCATGCAAAGGGTAGCATCAAAGAATTTCTGTTTGTTAAAACAAGGTGCGGCGAGCCTATCATTCAAGTGAAAATTAACTGACTATTAGTCTATTACTAAAAACAGAAATGAGACAAATACCAGCCAAGCAGCAAGCATCAAATAAATTAAAGCCCATTGAAGAAAATGATGACCTAAAAGCTTAGGATGTTAATGCTCTAAAACAGCTGAACAATGTTTTCTCTTTTCTTTTCTCTGGATAATATCATTAATGGTTCTCATAAATCTTAATATGGTAATGAAATACTTTTGTAGTCTCAGTTATTAAATGAAAAAGTGATTCAAAAAGATCATATATAAAATTCCCAAGTAAAATTAAGAATTAACAATATTTCCTGAGAGCACTAATAGTTTCCTGAACAAATAATTGACATTATATTATCCTATATAAAAGAAATTCTACCTGCACATCGTCATTGAACATTCTGTAGGTATTTCTATACCGCTGTAATAACTTAAATGCCCATTTGCTTTGGAAATCTTCAAACTGTGTTGGCACAAAAATTTAATAGCCTTATAATAAAAAATATGAGCTCTGCAGATAAAATGCAAATGAATTCAAGCTGCTACTTTTATTTTACCCCTTATTGTTAATACCTGCACAATCACATTTGGCCAGCGAGTAAAGACAGCCTCCATAAATTCATCAACCACAGCAAGATAATCATCCCCATCAAGACGATTCTGCTGCAATCCCAAATCTGATATAAGAAAAAACCAATCATATTTCATTGAGCCAACTCAGCTCAGCTCATTTAGAAAGTTTAAGATGAAAGCTGATTATATATTTAAGTGCAACAACAGGAGGCATATTCCATATCATTCTTTTGGTCCACTGAGCTACACAACAAGAGTTGTTAGAGATATTAAACCACTCATGGGCTTCAACCAAATAGTTTAAGCATTTGGGAATGTTGATCCTTAACCTGTTGTTAGAGCCTCTTTGACCATGTGGTTAGGAGCTCAATCCTAACCAGCTACCATTCCCATACTTCTAAATGAAAAATTTCAGCATAACATAATGAGCCTATGCATTGTTCACATTACAAGCTCAAAAGGCTCTAGTGTGAGGGAGCATGTTAGAGATATAAAACCATTCATAGGCTTTCTACCTAGTAGCTTAAACTTTTAGGAATGTTGGTCTTTGACAGGAGTAAACCTTGAGTTGATGAAGAAATAGTGATGGTGATAAAACACCAATTGATAAACTAATAGTAAAATATATTAATATAATATGAAGCACAGAAATCACACACAATACAGCAATACACTTGCTGTCCGAGAGACAAAAGTCTCCTACAAAGGATCTACTCTGTCTACAAACTGCAAATAACTGCACACTTCCTAATTACGCTGCCAATTATCAGATATGTACTCCCAATACATAAATGTCAGAAGTTATTTTCTACACCTGCCATCATGTAGTTTCAAATCAGAATTTCTTTCTAATATAGAATTGCTAATTAAAAAATCCGTATTTTCTATCATATATAATTAATTACCTCCAATCCATCAACGGATCCCTTCCTAACTAACCAGGATTTCAGTTACCATCAGATAGACAATATTTTAAATGCAATGATGTCACTTCTATATAAGTCCTGTTCTTTACAAGTCCTGTACAATACTTTCACTGAATGAAATTAGAATTAACACTTACATAAGGGATCTTCGAGTAACTTCTCATTATTAGTACCAACATCAATCATCACCGGAAGTACCTATTGCAAGAAGAAGAAAAAAAAAGTTTCTCGGAATTGTGAAAGACATGTACTATGTAGAGCTAACAATAGAAAAATGATGTACTACATAGTAACAATAATACCCTCAAGGGGAATAGTAACGTAGTTATTTATTTTATTTTATTTTTATCAGCAAAAATAATATATATATTTATAAGAAAACAGAGTACAAGTAGTACTGATCATAAACAATCCTAGCAACAAAAAAGCAGACCTATGGCAACCTAATACATGAATACATACATGAATTAAGTTGCCAAAAATCTGGCTGGATTCTAGGCTCCCATCCAAAAAGGAAGGGAAAGAGAAAACTATATGCTAAACCCTCCCCTGACTACAAAAACCTCCCTAATATTACTAGACCAGTAATGGAAAGGAATGTCAAATCCTTTCCCCAAGTTTTTAGCCATGTCCAGCAAAGAAATAGCGCATCGTACATCAGTTTATGGCTATTGAAACTCTCGTTATGGAAAATGTTCTGTTTCTATGGTGCCAAATACTCTAGGTCAAAGCTATCCACCAAGTTTGCCATCTCTGCATTCTGATTCCATTGTAGTAGTAGTAGGAGTGTTGATGGAAATGTTCTTTCAGAGTTACGGACGATACCCCTACTATATTTATCCACGACAATGATTCCCACCATAGCGGCATAATTCTATCACAGCTGAAGAATAAGTGAGACGCATCCTCTTCATTTTTCCTGCAGAAACGACAGTAGACATCATTGAGTTCCATATTCCTTCTACCTAAGTTCTTCTTAGTAGGCAATCTATCCCTAATCAATCTCCAAGCAAAGCATGAGGAATTACTAGGGATTTTTATTTTCCATAAAGCCTTGAACACGTCATCCTGATTCTGGATTGTCAATTCCCTATTAATAAACCTATAAGCACTCCCCATTGTATATTTTCCACTCAAATCAGCCTCCCACCTCCAAGTATCATGTTGCTATACTTGTAGAACCAAGTCCTGTATATCTTCCAAAAAATTTACAGCTGATTCTACCTCTCCCTCCATAAAACATCTTCTCCACCGTAATTGTCATTCCCATCCTGATTGTGCTATACTTGTAGAACCAAGTCCTGTATATCTTCCAAAAATTTTACGGCTGATTCTACCTCTCCCTCCATAAAACATCTTTTCCACCGTAGCTGCCATTGCCATCCTGATTGTGCTGATGTACCCATTTGTTGGATATAGTGTTGTTGTTGATGAGAAATCTGATACAGTCTTGGATACTTCTCCTTCAATGACACCCCATCGTCCTTCCAACCATCTTCCCAAAACAACACCTTTGAACCACAGCCCATATTCCATCTTGTCCAGCTTTTGAGCCAACAACTCCCCTTCTCATTCTAATTACATATTAAGCTGAGGTCCCTCCACCAAACAGAATCACTAACATACCTTCTTGACTCTTCCAAGTTCCTCCAACCTCCATATTTTGATTCCAGCACTTGTGCCCACAATTCATCCCGATGATGAAACATTCCAACACCATTTCCCAAATAAGGCATGATTAAACTTCGTTAAGTCCTTGACCCCATCTAAATTAGGTCTCTCCCAAACCGGTTCTTCAAATCTCCTCTTGAAGAATATTCTAATTTCTTCTTTAACCCTGGTTGGGTCCTCTAGCCAGCAGCCTTCAACAAACACCCCTCTTATCATGTTATTTCTGCGTTTCCAATTTATTGTCAGATGAAAGAACCTGGAATTGCAATCCGCCTCCTTGATCCATCTAATCCTAGCTTTTTGTCTTAGAATTGAAGCATTTGACTATGCTGCAGCCAACAATTCCTCCTGCAATTGTTTCCTTCTCTTTATCTCATCATCATTCAAATGTCTCTCATCACCTTTTGTTTCTAGCTTGTTGAGCTCCATCTCTATTTTTTAAAATTCTGCTGAATATCACCAAAGTGGGATTTATTCCAGGCTTTAAGCTTCTGTTTCAGACTCTTGATCTTTTCTTTTGATACATACCCCCCTAACCAGTAATCAGATTTGTAGTCCAGCTATCATGGACTACCTTCCTGAAGGATTTGTCATGAAACCAACAATCAAAAACCCGAAATGGCTTCGGACCCGAATCAACAAAAATAGATCTAACAAAATAGGACAATGGTCAGAGAAATTTCGGTCCATTATAATCTGAGTAGTACCCTACCATTTGGCAAGCCATTCAGCTAATACTAGAGCTCTATCCAGTCTGCTTTGGGCAAACCCATTTGGTCTGTACCATGTGAATTTACACCCAACACAGGGCACATCGCCTATCTCTAGATCTGCAATCTAGTCATTGAAGTCCTTCACAATGCCTTCATCTTGAAATCTCTGACAAATCCCCATTCTTTTTGAAGGTCTTCTAATATTATTGAAATCACCTATTATACACCATAAACCTCCCATGTTTGCATGTCTCAACTGCCTGATTTCTTCCCATAAGTTTCTTTTCAAAGATGCCTCACATGGTGAATATAAATTCAATTATAACTTTACTGCCATCTGCTACCCATGTCCCTTCCAAGTAGATGAACCCACAACCTAGCACCTTGTTCTCTAATTTAAAAGACTCCTCATTCCAGATGCACAGTAGACCACCAGCTCTATTGTTTGCTGGTTGAAACTCCCAACTGACATCAGAATCTCCCCACAAGGCTTGGCATACCCTAATATCAATAACTTTGTTTTTAGTCTCTTCACTCTTGCACACATAGCATATTCACCCTTTCTTTTACCACCAGTTTTCTGATTGCAGCCCACTTAACCCCTCCCAAACCCCCTTATGTAGTAGGATATAATCTTCATCAATCACCATCACTAGTTCCCAACCTCTGAACATCACCCTTGTGTCTTGCTTCCATGGATGACATTTTGTTCACCATTTCTACCTGGTTACAGCAGTTTAATCCCAATAGTTTTGCCAACTCCCAGTCACTAGTTGCTTCTTTTCTCCACTCACACTTTGTAGAACTTGATGCTGACTTTAGCTCCTCAGAGAAATTGTTTTCCAATTGGCTGTCCCCCCAATCAGCAATTTCCTTTAGTCCACTGCCCCTCGCCATTGTTGGAGAATTTTCAAAATTGGACTGTAATGTAATGGCCTCCTTACCTTTCTTAGTGGTCTGCTGATTAGTATGTCCAGTTTGAATATCATTTGTTATTTTGGGCCCAAAATCCTTTTTACACCCGTTATTTCTAGAATATACTTTCCACTGTAAATCAGGCTTTTTATCGAAGGATCATAAAAAAATGGGTCCAGACCTCTTGCGGGAATAATTTGGAAGAGGAACCGGCAAGTTCTTCCGCAGAAGTCAGGCAGCTAGTAGACCACCTCAGTGAGCAAGCCAGGGAGGTGGAACAACCTACTTTTGTCTTCTATCCTTTCAGCTGAGCAAGTATTTGTGGGTCCCACAAATGGGCAATCAGCTTCCTTTTCCACTATTCCCTCACGTGCCTCCATCTCTTTTAATTCCAAAGTTTGTGGCAGGTGTGGGTCCATCGCCTTCCTTCTTCCACTGTCAGTGCTTTCTACTTCCTTCTCTCCAACATCTATATCTCTGACCCCCATATCCTTATCATCCGCTACCTTCCCTACCCCCTGACGAACGTCATGGTGGTCGCTTTCCTCCAACAGCCTCATGTATGTGGGGGACTGTCTCCCGCCGAAAGGATGTACTGCTTCAACTCCATAGCTGCATCTTTTGTCAGAGTTCTATTGAGGAACCAGCGGTTCCTGCATAGAACATTGACCAGCAGACATTAACCTCTCCTCCCCGCTACTACTGGCTTCACCCCTACCAACGTTCGTCACCCTAGCCAGCGCCTGAGTCTCAGCGACCACCATTCTGTCCTCCGACAATTCGCTCATATCCATAATGCTCTGGTCGGACGATATCTCCTCCAAAGATGAGACAGATTTCCCCCTGTTACACTTGCATGAGCTATAGCATGTCTCCTTGACAATACTAATAGTGTATTCTGCCTCATTAATGGAAGCCACAACATTGTGATTAATTGTAGGCAGTCAAGGTGTTTTGATGAGCACTCTTGCCCTGTCCAAGCGGTGAAAGTTGTCGGTATCGTCGTCCAAATCCACCACTTCCCCCACCCCTGCGACAATCTTTTTGATGCATTCTGTATCCCACGCATGTAGTGGGATTCCCCAGCATAGAATCCAGACCAACCTAAAACCAGACCTCAAAGCTGGATTCCATTTTTCCAACGTGTGAAACATAGACAATCCACTTTCTTCTGCCTCCCTACACATTTCTTTCGCTTTGGAATCACTAAGTCCCATGAGTAATACCATATAATCACCCAGGTACTTAGGTTTACTATCCTCGCCCCCATCCCACAAAAATTCTTCTTCCAATCTATCGAATGCCGTCAAGTTTCGTAGTCTGCCGACCCAAGCCTCACAGCACGACTTCCTGTTTTCCATGGGTATGGATAACTGGATAGTTGACTAGGATGGCTTAATCGTCGCCTGTGCATGTGTCGAGGGCCACCTCCTCATCGCCGTATGGCTGGCCGTCGTAACTGCTTTCGTGTAGGAAACATTAAGGTTCTGGCAATAAGGCAGCTGCTTTTGAGTATCACCCTTCATACCAGTTTGTACTGTACTAACTTTATCTTTGCCCTTGTTCTTGTCTGTCAGCTTGTCTCCAACTATCTCCCTTTTGTAATGCTCGTTCATATTAGTTTTCTCTACCATCTTCCATTCCCTACCATGTTTAGGAAGATTCACGTGTAGCTTAAGTCCACCAACAATCAAATTATCTAACAGTCTTTCAAGTTTACGAACATCTTCAACTCCTTTGAATCGCACAAAACCATATCTTCTTCCACTTTGCAATGAAAATCTCCCTGACATCTCCCCATTTCTTGAACTCAAACCACAAATCTCTTTCCCCCATCTGTTCTGGGAAGCGTGTGAAGTAGAAGGAAGACACATCCACCGCATCCCTCCATTTTTTTCTACTCCCTCCCCATCGTTGTGCCTCCACTGGCTCCACATACTGTTGACTGTACCCTTTTCCGGCGAAATTGAGACATGATCTATCCTTAGTCCTCTCTCTGTAACGCTCACTAAACCTATCTTTGTTACTCACTCTCACCCACTTGCTGTTTCTCTCTCTAGCATTCTCTCTCATCTCTTTTAAGATTGTATAGTAACGTAGTTATTAGAAGACAAGCTAGCTAAGCTAGAAAGAAACAGTTTCAAGACAGAATAAAAGGTGAAAAAAGCTATCAGAAGCCATGACAAAATTATTGTTAAATCAAGCACAACATAATCATACTCCAATGGAAGAACCATTTCGTAGAATGAAGGAAAGTTTTCCATAATTGACAGTTTCCTTCAATTATGGCCCATACAAGAAGCAAAATAATGGGTTTGTTAGGATAAGACAACCAAAAGGCAATAAGCATTCAAAGAAAAGGTTATTGTGACCCAATAAGGCTGTTTAAGCATAATTAATCACAGCATTAATCAAATTGGGATATTTCCTTACCAACAACATAAACATACGTTATCAAAACCTGAACAGTTGGAAAGGAAAAATAATGAAACATTGAGCAACAGCGTACCCTTTGAGGATTTATCCCAGCAGCAGCAACATATAGATCAAGCTTCCCAATGGCAATGCCAATTCCTTGAACTCCAAGATCTCCAAGTCCCAAGATTCTGCTCCCATCAGTAACTACAATCATATCAACCTGAAAAGAATATCAAGGGAGATGTCTCAATTTGATACTTCAACAATTTAGTATATACCAAAATATTATACAGAGACAGGTCATAATTTGGAAACAAATACAATGAAAGATGAAAATTGGGCATCACATTAAAAGCAAATTATCGTGCTAATGGCAGAATTTTAATCATTCAATAATAATTCAAAAAAAAAAAATTGTTCCATGTTTCCACTAATTTGTCAAAATATTGCAATCTTCCATCAAATGAAATAGGAACCAACAGTGATATCTTGCTATATGAATCAAGAATATACGTGACAAGCCAAAAGCATAACACAATTTCTCTCAACAATTCTCTCTTTCAATATATATTAGACAGCAATACTGCCAAAACAAAATGGCAATCCTAGCCAGAAACTGATCCTTTGGATCATAATCAGAAACCTGCCATTCGGAAGGGTTATTGAAGGAGGAGTTGTGTGAATCTGAAAGGCAGTTAAGCCTTTGTTACAGTAATACTATGTATTGTGTTTGTTTAATACTTAAATAGTGTGTAATAAGAGAAGCTATGCCTTGTGGCAGCTATTTATTTGTTTGATATAGGAGTAGTGTGTGAGACCGAAGTATGTGGGTTGTAGTTCTAATTCTGGACAGAGAATATTCTGTATTGGATTCATACAACTCTAGGACAGTAAGACAAATTGCTGTATTTCTCTGTGAGTTAATAAAATTACTATCAATTTATCACTAGAATTCTATCAAAACACTAGAGCAAATAAATAAACTTTGAAGTTTAGCAATATGAAATAAGACATGGAACATCATTCGGTACATGAAGTTCATTTTTATATTATTCAAGTTGTAAGCAGATAAAGTTACATGCATACATGTATGTAGAAGGTAAAAATTCTAGAATGAAGCTTCATTCTAGAATTAACCAAACTACATTGAAAGTAAAATAAATAGAGCAAGCCTAATTCCAGGCTAATTTTCAAAGAACAAACAAGTTGAGCATTCAAAAAAATACATGGTTTTAAAATCCATTAACGCATGTCAATTAAATTTATACATGAAATCTAAAATCAGTGGAAGCTATAATCCCAGACCAATTGTCAGAAAAGAATTATATTCAGCAGGAAAAAGAGTAGACATTTAAAATCCATTAATACAAACTGGTGAAGCAATGAAATTTAGGATACACATATAAAAGTACAAGCTAAAATTTATACAGAAATGTGGATAGTTAACAACCTGCTCAGCTGGCCAGTTATACACCATAGACATCATTTCTCCACGATCCTCAGCACTGAAGTACATTCCTCTTGGTCTTCTAAACAGTCCACTATAGTTCTGACATACAAGACCCACTGTTGGAGTATACACTATTGGTGCATATTCCTCTATTTTGGCAATCAAAACCTGACAATATAAGACATGTCATTCAAAATAACATCATTCTTTTGGGGGGCAAAACCTGACAATATAAGACATGTCATTCAAAATAACATCATTCTTTTGGGGGGAGGGGGTGGGGGGGAAATGGGATTTGGAAGATGCACGAGCACATCTTCAATTATTTACAATATGCATATGCATTAAACAAGGTAAGTTTAATTTTCTAATGCATAACTTGAAGAAAATATGCAATCCACAAACACGCACACACAAGAAAAAGAAAGTATGATGCAATATAAAAAACTCTTACTCATAATAAGTTATATGAGTTCCAACCAATAATAATAGTTTTGACACAAATGTCAGCTCTAATAGCCACAAAATTTCGATTAGTTTAGATATATATAATTTGATAATTGGTATTTCATCTGTACAATAATATTCTGTTCCAGGTCATGACTTAAGTCTGGCCAGCCATCCCTGGTCGACAACCCAGCCACCTAACCACCTTGTCACTGGCATCCTAGCTCAGATCACGGACATGGCTGACATTTAGCTACACTTCACAGCCTCTAACCACTTGAGTGCATTTCTGGCATAGGCATGACTGCATGAGCATATTGACACACGACATAGCACAAGCCACTCACCGACGATTCTCGATACAGCTCTCCTGACAACAGACAAATGACTAATATAGGAGAACCACCAAACATGTCACCTCCTAAACGCCTAAATACACACTAGCACACCACTTCTCTATGTATGTTCTTTCCATATGCTTACACCCTTTGTTGGTTCCTAAACTGGGAACTTCAACGCTGGACAGCAAATGACCAAACCCTCTCCATCTGAAGTTGGACCAGTCCATGTGAACACTAGAAAAGAACACATTTTAAATGCAAATATTGAAGACACTGGCAGAGATTGGCACCTAAATCTCTGTAAGTTTACATTGTGTAAGTTATAGAGGGTCACTTTGTTAGAGACACTGACAGAGATTGGCACCTAATTGTCGACAAAAGTTTATTTCCAGAAGAATTGTTGGTTATCAAGGAGTGCAATAGAAAACTATGGATATACATATACCTTATAGTACATAGTCTCATTTCTGTCATGCAAGCGGTTAAGTATCCTCCACTTGGCCAATGCATTGGGATCAGAAGGTCCATCTCTTGCTTGAACTTCAAGCCTCTTCAGATCAACCACTACCAGCACAAGAATTTTAGCAATAAATTAATTATAGAGTACTAACAGAAAGGTAAATATATATACAACTATATAAGAAGAAAAAAAAATCAGAATCCTTATTTTTCATCACCAAAGCATCAATTGGAGATTTTTTTTTTTTTATTCTTATCAACTACAGACTAAGCATGTGCAACCTGCCATTTATTCATCAGCTAGATGCTAACAAATTTCAGTGTAAGTGGGCAAATGTATGCAATAGATTCAGCACCAGCCTCTAGAGCACTTATTGCAGAAACTCTACCCAGCACCACCATAATAAAAATTTTAAAACGAAAATAATAAAACCAAAAAAATACAAAAACAAAGCAATTGATGGAGGTTCCCTTGCATTGTTTCACATGGTCCAAAGCAGTACCATAGAATCATCTCATTCTCAACCATTTTATATTAAAATTTTAAAATAGAACAAAAAGAAAATCAGAGTGTTACTATTACACACAAAAAGACAGAATTTTTAAAGCCATTTTATTTATTCTAAAAGGTGCCATGGACCAAACAGATAATTGAACCATGGCAGAAGCCTTTATTTGAATGACCTGACCTAATTTCCATTTAAAGGCAAAATAGATGATGGATCTGAATCATTAACACCACCAACACCATTATACAAAAATAAAATTACTACCAAGCACAACAGTACTGATTTGATATGTTCAACATTGGCCTGAGACCAGGGAAAATATTAAAACATACTGAATCGTTCAATCTGTAGGTCAGGAGACATAACATTTGGAGGAAGCAGTCCTCGTAGATCAAGACGATCTCGTTCTGTCATGGAAAAAGCTGTTCCCTAATTTTAAAACATCAAAGTTAATATAATACTAAAATCATACTGAAAGTTAATAGGAAATTAAAAAATATCCACCAATGGAAGAATAGGTTTATGCAAAAACTGAATAGCAAAAGCATACATTTATCTTCAATCTGGCACTTAAAGATGGACTAGGCAGAAATATCAGAATGAAAGAAATTTGCCAGAAATTTCACATGAGCTTTCTAGCATCATGTAAAACAAGCAGAAGACAAGGATAATTTATCTATGGATTGTAGCCTCTAAAGAATAATTTGGATCCAATTATAGGAAATGGATTGGACCTAATTTCAATTGCAATTGCAGCTGCACAGACCACATTCATCCATAACTCCTGCAAATTTATCATTTGCAACTCAACTGCAACCACGGTTTATATTTGTTTCCATTAAATAACCAACTCATTTATCAGAGACCATATCAAAGAGAAAACCCACCTAAAAAGACCCATGACCAAGAATGAACACGACGCTTCAAACTATGTTCTGATGCCACAAAAACTTCATTTTCATATTAATAAAATTACAAAACAAATAAACAAAAAATAAATAAAAACCACTTTAAACTTGCCTTGACCTATAGCACCTTTCCAAAGCATAAAACAATTCAAACTAAGATCAAACTAACACAAAATATACAAACACCATTTGTGAAAGTAAACAACACCATACGTGAAAGCAACATAGAATCACTAAAGCCTCAGACTATCATGACTAAGGCCATGTTTGGCTATGCTTATTTTTCACCTTATTTGGACTTCTCAATAATAATAAACACTTGCAAAACATTTTATGCTAGTTTGGATGAACTTATAAACAGTATCTGAAACTCATGTATGCTGTTTTAATCTTATTTTCATGATCCATCATCTATGAATCTATTTAAATAAACTTCTTCAAAAGCACTTACAGGAATAGAAAATAAGAAAGTAAAATGAATAAAGCTTCTTACGTAAATTAAAATCAACTTATGTGTTTCAGCTTTTAGTGAAGTTAAATGAGAGAAATAAGAACTTAAATAAAGGTTATGTGCATAAGTTGATTTTAACTTATGGGAGAAGCCCAATTCATTCTAACTTCTTATTATCTTCTTTTCCTGTAGGTGTTTCCGGAGAGGTTTATCTAACTAGAGCCAAATTGAAGCTTATGAAAACATATAGACTTTCAAATTACCACATAAGTTATTAGGCCAAACAATGCCTAAATAAAATAGCATAATTAGCCACCACCTCTTAAATTCGAAAGAGTTTAATAGTTAAAAACCGACTGTGTAAAACAATCTTACACTATCATCAAATCATAAATCACTGCTTTTGGTATGACTTTAAAGATGGTTAAAATAAAAGCAACAAATTTATCATACGTGGTAGTTTAAGATTGGATTTTACACCATCAGTGCATAATCTATTTTTCTCGTTAGAAGGAAAAAAAAAACAGATGAGTTGTGTATCTGGGCATGCTTATTTTCTATTCAAAACAGCTTATATGATCGAAATCATCAAAAATCCAATCAAATTTTCAAAAAAAAAAATACAGAAAAATGAAAGTAATCGAAAAAGAAGAAAAGAAGGAAATACTTTATTGAACCATGGATCGTGGAGAATGTCAAGGCTGCGTTTGTGGACGATGGAGGGGCGGTGGCCTTCGGTGGTGGTGAAGGGCCGCGACAGCAGCAAGTGCGCGCCGGTCACGTGCCGCTTCAGCAGCGACGACGAGTCCCTCACGTGCTTCAACAGCATCGCCATTTTCTTCTGTTTTTTGTTTTCTGTGAGAATGAGATCTAATCTAAGTGTTCTGAGTTTGGTGCGTCGCTCGCAGTTATTAGTGTTGAATTAGTGTTGCGAAGACCAACGAGGCTCGTGTTGTTTTCCTATTGAATGGATGTGGGGACGTAGTAGCGTTTCACTGCATATCGTTGCGGTCAAGGAAGGGAAGAAGAGTAGTAGCAGTAGTATTTCTTCGGAATGTGGTCTGGGAATGTGAATTAATTAGTTACAATGTGTTTAAAATGTGATAAGAAATAGGACTAATTTTGTTTAATTCTTAATTTTGATTCCCTGTTAAAAAATTGAGAAATTTAATTTTCATTTTTTAAATTAAGAATTTTGGTCCTTATGTGAAATTCAATTGATTGATAGTTAAGTAAGTTTTTTTTTTTTTAAATTATAAGGTTATCTTGATGGTAAAAAGAAAAAAAATTAATTTTAATTATTTCATTAATATAATATTAATAATTAATATTTATTAATAAAAAAAGAGTATTTTTAGATTTAAATATATTTTTATCCATATAAATTAGTATTTTTTATTTTTGGTTGAATACGTTCATTTTTTCAATTTTAATTTTTATAATTTTTTTATTTTTTATAAGATTATGTTTTTTTAAAATTTTAATATATGTTTCAATGATTAAAAAGCAACAAATCCAAAAAGTTAAAAACGCCTGTCCAACTGTGGGGGACGCTGGAAGTCGTCTGTTTACTAGTCCATTAATAAAAAAATTACTAGTTTTACTGTTTTAGTCCCTAATATTTTTGTTTGACAATGTTTTTGCAAAAATAAAATAAAATAATCCGTCTAATATAACAACAGTACGTGGACAAATAAAGTGTATATGTTTATTTAAAAAAATGGTATTCGATATGATTCATCCGATCATAAAAATAAACATGGACTTTTAGTTAACAATGTGGCAAATTACATTAATAATAATATTAAAAAATTAAATTAAACATTCTTTGTATTAATATTTAATTATATTACTTTTGTTTTATATAAAAAAATAAATACTTAATTTGTATCAATAAAATTAGTTTTTTATAGAAATAAAATTAGTTAAATTTAACTAACTTAACTGAAATTAGTTAAATTAATTCATTTTAATTAATATTTTCATTAATCTATGTTTTATTAAAAAAATAAAGAATTAATTGATTTCAGTAATGGTCAAATATAATGACCTCACTCATAATTTAAAGAAAAAAAAATTCAATCAATGAATGAGTTATATAGTTATATTGTTAATAACTTCTTGATAAAAAAATATTGTTAATAACTTAATAAATGAATGTAATTTCATTAAAAAAAATATGATATTTTGTTAATAGACTTCATAATAAATTAATTTAAAGTATTAAAGGAAATTAAAAGTCAATAAAGTGGCTATATGCTATTAAGCACGGATATGCAAGAAAAAAAAATTGAACGTATCGGACACACGCTCGATATGGATAAGTATGTGATACGGTATTCTACGTATCAAATTTTTGAAGGGCATTTTTGTAAATTAAAAAAATTGGCCTAAATAAAACGAAAATGAAACTTGGCTTTGTGCTTCCTATTTGACTTTGTGCTATGTTCTTCCTCCTCCGCCGTCATTCAAGCTCTATTCTTCCTCCTTCATCGTTGTTGTGGGTCGTCGCTACTCCTCCTCCATTGTCGTTCGCCGTTGACCATAGTTGTAACACCCTGAAATTTCAATAACTTAATATATGTGTGATGTATTCCTTTTATAATTTGACTACTTTATTAATTAGAATTAGTTGAAATGTTATGTGAATTATCCATGTGCAATTGCTTGGCGTAGAGGTCAAGTTATGTGAAGTTTGTTTGAGATGCGTTGTATTTGAGTGATTTCAAGTTCGACCCAAAACCTATTTTAGTAAATTCATAATTATCGGTTGACCGTTGGATCTCCTTCAAATTTTAAAGGTAGGCTCTTAACCCAAATATGTAACTTTTGACCGTTGGGAATGTCAAAGTAATGTCTAGAGCGTGAGAAATTAATTTTTTCACAGAAGCGGAAATTTTAAAATTTGTTCAGCTCACCCAAGAAAATTTTGCAGCCATTTTTGCTCACCTAAGCGAGTCAAGGCACTGATAAGTACATGCAGCAGCCTCCAAATTACGAAATGGTGGTTTATTTCCCCCAAACAGCACCCAACCCCCTCCCCCTCCCCCTCCCTAGCCACGGCCATCGGAGACCATCACAAGGCACCGCCACTTGTTGTTGGACCACCACACGAAGAATAACACTTTAATCAGAGTGGTGTAAGATCCTCAAAATTATACTTTGAATTCATATTGAATTGTGGAAGTGTGATGATAACTAGATAAAGGACCATATCACATTTCCCTTGAAATAGAAATTATAGAAATAACCCTAAGGTAAAAATTACACAAATACCCTTGGACATTTTGAAAATGCCATTAATACCCTTAAGATGAATGATAAAATTACCAAAATGCCCTTGGGTCAAAAATGCCCAAATATCTTTAGGAATTTTGTGGAAACCTGATGAAATTTCAAAATACTCTTAGCTGACAGAATATCAAAATATTTTGTGACAGAAAACTCTAGAATAAAATTTCTATGAATTTTATAAGATAACAATTTTGAGACTTTATTCAAGAGAATTCAAGCATTAGAAAAATATGAAAAAATGATAAATAAAATCTATGGAATTTTCTCTTAGTTGAAGGATGTATAGATCTATTTAATAAAATAGTTTAGTAATTTTTATGGTCAGAAGTGGTATGGACCAATCAGAATTAAGAAAGGAGCAATCTTGTATGTAAGATTTATGTAGCACTCTGTATAGACTGCTTGCGAGTAATTTAAACTGTCATTAAGATTAATTTCTAGGAATCTCTAGAGTTCTATTATTCAATATTATCTTTAGGTAGAAGAGTTCAAATCAAACTTGACTTTCTTACTAGAAAATACCATGTGTAAAGCCACAAGGAAATTGGATTTTTCTTCATTTTCAAAAATGACATATATACACAAAATAACATAAAACAAAGCAAGATTACTCTTTCTTCCCTAGAAGTCCATGTGAAAATGGAGAAGGTGGGAGAAGTTTCAAGACATGCCAAGTGTTAGGACACTTGTAAAGGCAAGCTTTATGATGAAGACAAGTGTTAAGACACTTGTAAGGCACATGATGAACTTAGAAGATTTTTCTCCCTTTTA
>PYAF01001739.1:76834-91185 GCA_007407185.1 Glycine tomentella | reverse complement strand
AGGAAGAAGCTTCAAGACCATGACAAGTGGTGGGACACTTGTAAAGTTCATGACAAGTGTAGGGACACTTGTAATGGAATCATCATGACTTAGAGATTTTTGTAAATATTCAATTATTTTCCAACTACTATATAAAGGGAGGAGGAGGAACCTTAAGTGCAAGCCATTTTCCAAGACTTTCTCCCTACATACTTCACGTAAAGCTCTCTCCCTCACATCATTTTCATTTCACTTCCATTCTTCCCTTTAAAGCTGAAATCAAGTAAGAAAGAAATCCCACCACCTTGAAGAAATCACGTGTAAGTCTAAGCAACCTTAGGAAGAGTTTTGACAAGCTTAGAAGAAGGATATCAAGATTTCATCTCTTAGAGGATTTTTCCAAGGAAGGAAGCCATTATTCCATTCCATTTTCAAGACTCAAACTCACTTGAGGTAGCTAGGCTTCAATCTCTAGTTAAGCATTTGTTTGGTTTAACCTATTTGCTTAATTAGGCAGATTTATGGTTATTGTTTAAGTTGGAATTTCATGGTATTTGAAGGTTATTTTATGATATGGAAATGTTGATTTAAACCCATAGAATAGGTAATGATTTATAGACTGAAATATTGGTGATGATTTGAAGTATATTTGGTGATCTTTGGAAGTGATTTTTGATGATATCTTGGTTGTTTGTTCATAGTTTTATTATGGTACTATTTTGAATTAATTTTTAGAAGTAGATGTTGAATGGAATGTAGTTAAATGGTTCAAATGTTTGAATGTTCAAATTTGAGGATGAAGTAGAAAGGTGGTAGGTGAAAGGAGAGGTTTTAATCTTTTCTTGTGAAGATTTAAAGGATTTAGAAAATTATTTGAAAGACATATTGTGGTTTATTAGTTAGATTACTAACATGATTTTTCTGTAGCTTGAGGATATTCATTTATCATGCCTAAGTTGGTATGATTTTTACTTGAATAAGGTATGATTGTTTAAACCATACTTTTGGATACGTATGATGTTATGATAAAAATATTTATCCATAAGGTGATACGTATTTTGCTTATGGATTTTTATTATGGATGGATATTGATATGATGATAGGATTCATGTTTCCAAGTCCAGTACGAGATTTTGTAAAACAGAATCTAATACTACATACAGTACGATATGTAGTACCCAGGTGCACATATATGGCATAAATCATGCATGTTTGCGTAAGACAATCGCAGCGTCTACACCCAGTACGAGGTGTAGCTACATACAGTACGATATGTAGTGGTCATGTGCACCCTGGGATAGATCATTTCCTGCATTCATATAGTTTGCATAATTTTATGGATTTTGTTTGAATATATTGATGATTTACTAGCATACTAACGTGTTTTGATGGTTTAGCTTTTGCCTATTGAGAAATTTTATTTCTCACTAGATTTGTCTCATTTTTTTAGATGGCAACAGAGGTCAATCTCCTTGATGCCCTGGACTGGTAATGGTATAGAAATGAAGATATAAAGTAGGCCTATGTATGGAAAATCTTGTACTTGTTAAATAAGGACTTTTGTAACAAGAACTATGACTGTTTGTAATACATAATAGTTTAACAACTTCTATAATTTTATTTCTCACTAGATTTGTCTCATTTTTTTAGATGGCAACAGAGGTCAATCTCCTTGATGCCCTGGACTGGTAATGGTATATAAGTGAAGATATAAAGTAGGCCTATGTATGGAAAAATCTTATACTTGTTAAATAAGGACTTTTGTAACAAGAACTGTGACTGTTTGTAATACATAACAGTATAACAACTTCTATAATTTCATGTTTTAGAAATTATACTACTATTCGTTCAGTAAAAATTATTTTTATGTAACGTTTTCTTAATTATTTAACCTTAATAAAAATATAATATTTAGAATAATTTTAGGTCGTTACAAGCGGAATCTTCAAAACTCTGCTCAAAGTTTCGGTAGAGAACGGAACTTCCAAATCCTTCTTCCTTGGTTTCCTTGAGGTAACCTTGGTTTCCTTTCTCTTCTTCTAGCTAGTTTAAGATTCTCTTAGTGTCTCTTGTGTTTTGGTACCGTTGTTAGGAGTTTTACACTTCCTTTGAAAAACCCTTTGAAAATGAGATGTTGTAAAAGTCTCTTTTTTATGAAATTGATGTCATTTACGTGATCCTTGTTGAACCTCGATCACATTGGTGTGATTGAAATTTCAAAATGATGTCTTTTGATGTGAACTCTCAAAACACCCTTATCACAACCCGTACATTCCAAAATAACAATTACTCGGATATCCTTTACCTTTGGCCATGAACCTCCCTTTTTAGCCCCTTTTTGATTCGAGTGGGTATTTGCCCCCAAATGTTAATATTGATCTGACATTGGAAATCTATCCTAAATTATCTTCAATTTGGTATGTAGAACTCTGCGTTCAGACAAACACGCATATTTGAAGGATCGCGAAACAACATAGTTAGGCTGTAATAGGGAGAACTCTTGGATAGGTAAGGGGAGTTTATTATTTTGGCAATAGTTTAGATACCATAGTTGGGGGCTAGAGAGTCCAACTATGAAGATAACTGTTTATCCCTATTGTGTGCTGGTTTTCAAGAAAAACTATATTTTTAACTAATGGGATGTGATGTATTTATGGTTGATGTGTGTTTGTTCCTGTGTGTGCTCGTTTTCAACAAAAATTGTTTTTAACTAATGGGATGCGATGAATTAGCTTGTTGATGGATAAAACTGTGAATGATATTATTATTGTGATGATTGAATTTTTTGGGAAAACTCTTAATTACATAGGAGACTCTGCCCAAAATTTTATAATATGTTTTCTTATTTAATTCTATATCAAATTTTTAAATAGGCGTAAGAGTGTGTTTTCTATATTGTAGTTCTCCTCTTTAATTTGGAATTTTCCTAAAATACCAATGTCGTGGTAATATGGATTGTGGATGAATGAGGTGATATTGATGTCATTGATAATGTTGAAATGAGACTACTTTGATATGTATGATGATGAAATTAGGTGATGTGATGTGGATATTGATAATGACATTGATAAGAGATTATGTTGATGCTAATAATGTCATTATGTGATATGGATATATATTGACACCCATGGCGGTGCATGACTGGTTACCCTTGCGAGGAATGATGTGTTCTTAGCCTGGTCATGCATTGATGGTGCCCATGATTGTCATTGTGTGATGTGGATATACATGGATACCCATGGGGGGTGTATGACTAGTTACCCTTGTGAGGAAGGATGTGTTCCTAGCCAGGTCATATATTGATGGTGCCCATGGTTGTATGTTGTGTATGTACACGTGTGATGCAGTGACCGGTTGGTTACCCTTGAGAGGAAGGATGTGTTCCTAGTCACGGTCAGTGCATGGGTGAGCCCATATTGGGGTGTTATGTATGTACATGGGAGGTGTATGACGAGTTACCCTTGTGAGGAAGGATGTGTTCCTAGCCGGATCATACATTGATGATGTCCATGTTTCATACTTCATTTGCATTGATGGAAATAGGATGGTGACAGTAGGTACGGGGGTACTAGGGGGGCATCACTCTGTTTGGAACTCCCTTGTGACTCAGGGCTGATCACCATAGGGGGAGTGTCCTGTGCACGACAGGGTGACCTCGACAAGCTACTGCATCATTTTCCTAAGATAAAGGCTATTTCCATAAGGATGGTACCACATTGTATGTTGATAGATGAGTCAGGTGCATGCATCATTCTATGCATGATTGTTTGAGTTGTGAAATGTATTAGATGATTGGTTTGTTGAGTGTGTATTGGAATCAGGAATTTTTGTTAGTGGTTATGGTGGGTAATGTTGTTTTCCTTTCCAATTGTTGTTACATGATGCTTGTTGGTTTTATATAATAAACTCACCCTTGCATTTGTTGTACCGTGTGGTTGGTACTTGTGATGATCGTGAACTTTCGATAATCAACATTTTTCCATGATTTTGAAGTAACAAATAGTACATTCTGTCTTTTGATTCCACTATATTTTCTAGTACACTACTTTGATCCCTTTTGCAATTGAAACTTCTTAATTAACAAACTCTGATGATTTAAGTATACTTTATATATCAATTGGAGCATAAATGATGCTAGTCTGGATGCTTCTGAATTTGCCCTGGCTATAGAAAGGCATGTGTTGGATTCTAGTTCAATTGTTACTGTTGGCGCTGTTGTTAAGTTATTATTGAAGGACCTCGATTAATCTAGAACTTTCGTTTAAACTAACCTCTTTTATTTTACAAGGTATCCTGGAACTGCATTCTGGAGCAATCAACAGCATCCCCAGAAAATCTCACCTAGAAATTGATGTGTCTTTATAGGACAACTTGGGTTGAACCAGGCATTCTTATAATGTTTAATTAATTACAACTGGTTTTACCATGCAATAGTTGTTTCTTATGTTTGTTACATAGAATTGTTTACTTCTTTTTTTCTCACTTGTCATGCCTATTTTTTAAGCACTAGTCATTAGAGAAAATAATGGTGAAAAATCCATCTATTCAATTTTTTTCTTCAAATTCAAGGTTTCTAGTATGTATCAGTAATGGTGAAAAAAGTGATGGAATTTTGTAGAACATGTGTTAAAGTTTACCTTTTTTTTTTAAGTTTTCATTTTCTTTAAGTTTCTGAGCCAAGAAATAAAAGGGACTTGTAAACTAGAACAAATCCTTGAAAAAAAACCTACCAGAAAGCCAATTTGGTTATCATAAGATGTGGTTTCCATCAGGTCATCTTGCAGCTTCAATCACTCAATAACCAACAGATTAGTTTCTCAACTCATGAATTCCGGTACTGTTCAACTACAATCTCAATTTCAATTTCAGGTACTAGGCTTTCACTTGACATGTTCATGAACATAATAATCTCAACAGATTGATCAATCTCATTTATTTTCTAATATTGTTTAATTTTTTTTTTAATTTCAATTGTATCTTTGTAAATACATGTCTTCTTTATATTCTCATCCCATTATCAATTATTATTCACTTTCTCTCTCTCTCTCTCCCTCTCTCCCTCTCTACCTCTCTATATATATTTGACACTCGTTATGCGAAGGTAAGGATGAGAGATATTGTACGCAGTCTGCATATGCAAAGAGGTTGTTACCTATAACAACCAAGTCACTAAGGCATAACTTTACTGTATCAGGGGCTCGTCCTCAATAATTGAAGTAATTTCATGTCCAAATAATTTTTTAAGTTTGGCAGCTTTAAGGTCCTTCTAGCCCTTTGTTTTAATATATTAATGCTTCTACAGTTAAACATCCATTCTGATCATTATAGCATAATGAAGAACTATTTTGCTTAATTAGTTTTTTATTTATTTTATTTTATTTAAGGTTTATGTTTTGCCTAATGTTGTTATTAGCTAAGCTTGATCTTGGTTGACCAGCTAAGTGAGATTAGCTTGTCCAAAATGAGGCTGCTTTTAGTTAACGTATGTTATTGTACGGTTTCTCTTGGTAATGTGAGAAAAGGGATTACGGCTTGCCCAGGAGTGATCTTGTTACTGAAAAAGAAGATAGATAAAGCTTCAATAAATGGAAACTTGAAAGATATCAAGCTTAGCTTTGTTGGCCATTCTATTGGGAATCTCATTATTAGGACAGCCTTAACAGGTATCTAAGCACAAAGTTTTTAAGGATAACTACTATTCACAAAAAATTAAACTAGGGAAAGTAATGTGCTTATTTTAAAATAATTCCAGAGAGCATCATGGAGCCATAACTATGATATTTTTAACTTTTTATATGTATAGTTCGAACTCTCTATTCAATTCAGGGCTATGGATATTGAAGAAGCTCAAGGGCACACAACGCGTTCACCAACTTACCTTTACAGATGACCCTGATCTTGAGAATACTTTCATATACAATCTTCCGTATCTATGTCTCCTTTTTTGTAGTCATGAAAATAATGGGGGTTTTGGGCTTTGAAAATGGAGGTAACTTATTGGAAAAGTGATTAGAGGGATATTTTGTTCAAATTCGTTTGCAATGGGAAAGGGAAGGGTTATGAATCGATGTCAGATGCCCATCTACTAAAGACGAAGAGTTAGTTCTAGTAAGTTTTATTGTTATTACTGTTAATATGTTATTAATAGAAACTATATTTTTAACGATCAACGTCTTGGTTAGTATTAATTTGGAATGAAAATCTATTACAATGTCAGTGAGTGAATTGGGATTTCTATTTGAAATTGTGGTGAAATTGAGTAGATTGAATTTGGATCTAAATGTAATAAATGTTACCAAAAAATAAGAGTATTATTATTGTTAATTAAATTTTGAAATGTGTAGATTCAAATGAATTTTATTTTTACATATTTCGGATGATGAATTATTTTAATAAATTTTTTTCTTTACATTATAAAAATCTTTATTAGTTCAATAACAAAAAACCATTTAATAAATTCTTGAGTTCTAAAATTTGTTAAATACATTTATAGAAATATGTTTATTTGCATTTAAATTATATTGTAATTTACAATATAGAAGTATTTATTATAGTTCTAAAATTCACAAAATACATTTTTGTCTTAAAGACGAAAAAGGACTGCTAATTATTTTGATTAGATGCAAATATATATATGATAAAAGTTATGTTTGATATGCTATCAGATCAAGATTCGTCTGTGTTCGAAGTTTTCAAACGATGTACTCATAAGACGATCTGATATAGCATTTAAGTAGTGCATTTAAGACCTTCATTTAATACTCTATATCTGAGATTCTTTCTTATAGAAAACATTCTCCTAGGATCTCTCAAAGTCTTATGAAGAATAAATGAAACCCACAATCTATCAAAAGGTGCGCTCTATTGTTGTAGTCATGCTATGATGAAAGAAGTGACTTCCTTGTTGAGTTCATGACGTGCTATTCTATCAACATGGATCTTGCATGAAGGACATGCATTTAATGCTAGCATTAAATTTTCCAATAGACTCAAGACCTCAAACGAAGAACAGAGTGAAGAATCCAACTATTGAGAGACAATGAATACTTGGAGATGAAGACAATATATAAAAGAAGCCTTGAAGAAACAAGATACAAATTACCTACGCAAAAACATTCTTTCATTATTTGTTGTAAGGTTTTTTATAAATTCTTGTAAAGATACAAAGCCCTCACAACACCTTGTATACCTTGAGAGAAAATACTAAAAATGCTAAGTGATATATTCGTCTTTAGACAATCATACATTTTAGTCAATGTGCAATCTTCCAAAAAATCTAATTGATTTTTTTAGAACTAGCAGTGGCTTGGTAGGACACAGAATATTGGGTTTAAGTCAAGCTTGGGATAGAGCTTGCAAGTGCAAGAGCCAGAAGTGACAGTAAACAATACTTGTAACTTTGATAAGTTAGTGAAATCTTGATGATTGTCAAGAACTAGATGTAGTCTTGAGGTTGAGACAAACCAATATAAATTATTTGTATTCTTTCTTGTTGTTTAATTGACAAAGGGTTTTGAATTTGTTTTTAGATCCTATATCTTCTTTTGTTTTTCAAAGAAAATTATTTTTCTCATTGTCTGATACAATTTGAATCAAAGCCACTCTAAGAAAAGTTTTAAATTTCTAAAAACCCAATTCAACTCCCCCTTCTTATATTATTTGCTTCTATAGTTTATCTTAGAAAAAATTCAGAAAACTCAAAGATCTTTTATTTAGGGATGTCATGGTAATACAAGACGTTCTCATGTTGTGGGGTGGCCAACTATAATGCTTCCTAAGAGTAATGGTGGTATGACTATGAGCAATGTAGTTGCTATGAATAAAACTTGTCATATGAAGTTGGTTGGGGCTCTAAATTCTTAGCCTTGTAGAACATAAATTTTGGTTCCTATATTTGGAAGTCTCTAGTTGGTCCTTAGTCTTTAATGAAGCAATTTGAATTTTGGGTGGTGAGAGATAAAAGTAGAATTAATTTGTGGTTTTTGATAAGTTGATAAACCTTGATATTAGTTGATTAATGTTGCTCCCAACGTGCCCCTCTCAATTCAAGACAATAGATGTGTTGATGCCTTAGCCAATTTTACTTGTGATATTGAGTTGGAGTTCATGAGTTTTGAGCATTTGCATGCGTTTGTAGGCCATTTGCTAAATTCCGATGTAATGGGGAGGGATATGCTTCATACACCATTCCAACTTCTAATACACCCAGAGACTAACAATTATTTTTCGAAAATACCTTTCCTTATAAGGTTAAGTATGCGGTACTATTCATTTTCTTCATCCACCTTGTTCTTCTTCACCTCGTTCTTCTTCTGCACCGTTTTTAATTTTCCTTCTCCATGCACCTTATTGGTTCGTGTTTGGATTTTCCTCCAGCTCCGTCGCAGTGGTTCGTGTTAGTTGCTTGTGATCTCTGTTCATGGTGGTTGATTGCTCAATGTTTCGTCTCGTCCGCCGTGAGTTCTTTGTCTTCATTTTTTTCCCTATAATATGGATTGTGGATGACACGGGGATTGGAGAATCTGTATGAAGGTTATAGGCCTCATACGGGTTGCCAATCCGTAGTAATATTTTCTGATGCTTTATAAATAATTAAATTAAAACTATTTAATTATCATATATATATATATATATATTACAATGTTAAATAATATTTTATTGTTTATTAGTTATTATACATATTTTAGGTTATAATAAAAAATTTACATTTTAATTAATAATAGTGTAAGTAATTACAAAGTTATAGTTAAATTGATTACAAAGTTGTTATGTAGATTTTATGGTATTTATTTGTAATTCTTATATGTATGTGTTTAAATTATTTTTTAAACTTTTAATTCATTAAAATAAAATAAGATGTCACGTACTTTGTTTATGAATATTTGAATTGACAATAATAAAATAATATGTATGCATTTTATTTTTTATTTAAAATTGTAATTCATTAAATATGTATGTATTTTTTTCATTTTTTATGAAACTGTGAATTCTAAGAAAATATTAATATTATTGGAGTGATTGACTCTTGTTGAAGTCGTTGGTTGGTTTGAAGTGTTAGACTAACATTTAAATAAATGTTGGCACATATTATGGTTAAAACAAGAGGATTGTGTCAGGCTTTAGACAAAGTTGTAGACAGAGGATTTGGTAGAGACGTCAATCGTAATGAAGAGGAAGCCCTTGAACATCGTAGGTTGACCGCATCCATATGAAGACAAGGGGAAGATGTTGCTATTCCTGAGGATCCTCCTACTCAGGACGCACATGTGGAGCCTGACATTCTTGTTATGGAGAATGTAGGTATTGATTTACAAGCTTTTCCAGGCGGGCTGGAAGATAGTTCCGTGTTGACAGAGTACGCTGATCATGTGGCTATTAGAGTGTGGGCAGGAGAGGTACTTATATCTTTAACTAGGTACAAAATTACATTTTTTTGTCATTTTAATGTTTGTAATTGATCTTATTTTTTTGCAGGAACGTGCTGAGTTAAAATTGGCTTCTTACAGAAGGAAAGTGCATAAATTTGGAAGGCCCTGAGATCGAAGGCTTAGTCACGAACTTAAGCCCTTTGATTTCATGCTCAGTCGAGACTGGAGATAGGGGATTGTTATCTTCTTTTGTGGAGAAATAACACTCAGAAACCAGCAGCTTGAATCTGCCTGTAGGGGAACTGATTATCACTTTGGATGATGTTGCTTCCCTGTTGCATCTCCCAATTATCGGAGTGTTCCAAACGTATGATGCAATTGACGTTGGAGAGGCAGTGTTATTACTTGTTGAATTGCTTGAGGTAACTGCAGAAGAAGATAGAGCTGAGATGGAGCAATGCCACTGAGCATATGTTCGACTCTCTTGGCTGCGAGACATATATGATGTTAAATGTCAGGCAGCATTGGATAGTAGCAGCCAGAGCATATTTGCTTCATCTGGTAGGGTGCACACTCTTTGCTAACAAGAGTGCCACATATATTAGTGTGGTATTCTTGGACGCATTTCATGATCTGGACCAATTGGAGGATTTTCTTGGGGTGCGGCTGCTCTCGTTCACATGTATGATAATATAAATTATGCATGTCTGCACCACGACAAACATTTTGCAGGGTACATCACTCTGTTGCAGGTAATTATCTTGACAATACTCATAGTTATTTAGCTAATATAAATATGTACTATTAATGATAAAATGTTGATTGTTGTATATTCATTTGTAGTGTTGGATCTATGAGCATTTCCCTAGTATTGGAAATGTCATTGCAAATGAGTGCCATCAGGAGAGACAATCACGTGTCTGTCACTAGAAGGGTGCGAAGGCATTACCAGTGATGACCTATTGTAAGTGATTAGATAGGTTGACGCTGGATGATGTTTGTTGGACACCATACGACGATCATCGTGGGCAGAGAGAGTTTGAGATAATTTCTCTATTTTCTGGGCATATAAGATGGGGTCCGTACATTGTCAGACATTTACCTGAGAGGGTGCTAAGACTGTGTGCCAAAGGATAGCAGACAGCTTGCAACATATGATAGACATGAGGATGGTTACTGCTGGCATAAATGCATACACTACAACAGAGCACCTTCTGCAATTAGCTCGTGGTGTGTGCGGTCTAGACGGACGAGGGATACACATGAGAGACATGTTGGTGGATGAGGTTAAAGATGATTGTATTATGTCGTTGACTTTAGAATGTTGTCGAACAGTGCATTTATGTATGAATATTATTATTTCATTTGTTTAATTTAAATGTGACTAAAATAATACTGTCATGGCACCTATAAATGAATATTAATAAAATTTGTTACCATAACGCATATAATTGTTTACAAAATGATCAACAATAACAAAATGTTCGGTCATCTCATAAGTCGATATGTTCTGTGCGCAACTTCATGAAATTAGTATTCGCCTGCATTTGATTAATAAGGAATTAACCACTATTTTGCTTGTTTGTAACAATGTCTTGACCATAACAAAGTAGTTGACGACATAGGACTTCTATCTCTCAATACAACCTGATGCAATGACCAATTTGCATGTAACTATCAGTAACATGTGTTTTAATGAAGGAAAAAAGTCAAACAGTCAATGTTATACCTGAACAAAATAGCTACCAAACACATGACCAATACATAGAATGCGATGAACAAAGGTATCTCTAGGCGGTTGGCTTCTTAGAGAGAAAAACTTCATACTTTGTTGGAGAGAAAGAGAAACAAGAATGACGTTATACCTTGATGCAATGACGTAATCCATATCGGTAATATTCATCCACTTATTCACGATTACCTGTACGTAACAAATTGTATTAGTATTATAAATAAAAAAGTAATTCAAAGTAGCGTGACAACAAAAAATGTTTACCATTAACAATCTGTATCGTCCTAAACTTATTCTAGATATTATATTTTATTTGCTTTAAATTTTAAGAATTTCTAGAAACGGCTATTTTTATTTTTTTTATTGAACGGATAATAGTAAAATTTCTAAAACAGGTAATTTATAGATATTATAGAACTTGTAAGTAGTCACAGTCCATTGATACATATGTTTAATACATCATAATACTTAACTAATAGAAAACACCATAGCCACACTAGTGAGGATCGTTATATATATACAAAAATCTACAACCCATGTTTTTACTTCAGAAGTTCTCCCCAAAGCTCTCATCCTCGCTCACCAAGTTAATTGGTTCCATAGGTGGTTGAGCATAGGCAGGAGCAAACTGTAGAAATGGGTCATAAGGATTAAAGAGTCCATTAAGTACAGAAACTGGAAAGTGAGTGCCAAAATAAATATATGCTCGTATAATAGGGTGCATGATATGATATAACAATTCCTTTCTTCATCGAGGTACCGCTCCAGATTTAGTGTATCAAGGAATATGATGATTGAGGCCATATAAAAACATGAAACAAATTTTGTGAGAAATAAAATTTCTCAGTAGGCAAAACTAAACCACTAAACACGTTAGTAAATCATCAATATAATCGTAAACAATCATAAAATAATTATGCAAACTATATGAATGCATGAAATGAATTTCCCAAGGTGCACATAGCCTTTACATATCGTACTGTATGTAGATACACCTGGTACTGGATGTAGAAATGTTGCGGCCGTCTTACGCTAGTCATGCATGTCTTTCTATGTATTTGCACCTGGTCTCTACATCTCGTACTGAATGTAGTCTCAAACTATGTTTCACAAATCTCGTACTGGACTTGGAAACACGAAATCAACATATCATCACGTCAAAATTCATCCATAAGTGAATATGTAGGATATCTGGGATGTCAACCCAGTCCTCTCGATTATTAATAAGAAAGACTATCCGGGATGTAAACTCGACCTTCGTAGTAAAAAAATAATTTATCCGGGATATCAGCCCGGCCATCTCAATAGTCAAGCATATAATCTATCCAGGATACCATCCTGGTCATCATAATTATCAAAAATAATATCAATCCGGGATGCCAACCCGACCATATCAATCCTCCAAAAGTATAGTCTATCTAAGATGCCATCCCGGCCTTTTCAATCATCCAAAAAGGCAATCTAACCGGGATGCCAACCCGACCTTCTTTGTCATAGTCCTGTAACCTTTCCCGGGTTTAGAAGGGTAATTACCTATATTAGATACATAGTTAGGTCCAAAAATCTTGTGTTATGACCCTGTAATAGATCCGGGGTCGCGCTCTTAAAGTAGTGCTAACGAGGAACCCGGATTTGTGTGCCTGGGGTGGCACTTTGGAGAACCGCACTTAGGAGGTAGTTGCGATGAAGGTTGGACCCGGAATATTTTATTAAGTGACTGAGGTGGAAACCCGGAAGGGGGAGACCTCGCGTTTATCAAGACTTAATAAGGTGCCGGGAATGAACCCGGACGAGGACCGACCGATAATGCACACCACACTCGACAAGGTAGACTTAGTGGTATTTTGCAACCGATAATGCTAGAGTGGCATCAGAAGCGTGTAACACACGTGCCAGAGTCATCTATATATATATGACCACTCCTACACGTTTCCTTACAGAAACACCATCGTCTTCTTCCTTTCTCTGTTTTTGCCATTTCTTGGAGAGAGAAACTTCATAACCTCTTACCCTTGACCGAAACCCTTTGCATGAAATTGAAAAGTTGATAAGAACCACCCAATAGCCAGATTCCAACCTCTATTCTTTCTAAAAACCACCAGGCGGAGAGATCGCTTTCTCCAAGAGCCCCACCAAGTTTAGTTTTGAAGGGGAATAAGATTTTGGGATGCTCAAGCATGGAAAAGCCGTCCCCTAGTTTTCCTGAGCGTTTTTAGAGGTAAGAAACACCAGTCTTATTGATTATTTTGAGAAATTGTTGGGATGAACAGCGACCCCTCTGGGTTAGAACTGGACTAGGCTTAGGTTCTTTTGTAGAAAGGAATAACATCCCTTTTATGCAAACAAGTGATAACCGTTATGGATCACTTGCATGCAATGGTTGATGACCGTTATTGATTGCTTGCATGTCTTATGCAGAGCGTGATACGAAGGACATTAGTGGTTGTGACCACGAGGACGAGAGAGTGGTATAGCATCCTGAGCAGGTAAACTCTCTTCTCCTGGGAGTTTTTCTCCTCGATTGTGTTTCGCCATACTCCTGGGAATTTTTCTCCTCGATTGGTATATTTTGCCTTTACCGATAACATGTATATGATGCATGCTGTAATGATATGTTGTACGAATGTTGAGGTTCTCTGGCCAATAGAATAGACTATGTATGGACTTCCCAAAGAGCCAAAGTCATGTGGAACAACTCTTCATGGTCAATTGTATGGATAGAAAACCTGAGAGAGGATGCCCTTAAGTGGAAGAACCTCTCTTGGAAGGGCCATATACGTCGAAAAGTCCTGAGATTGAGAGATTTTCTCAGGCAAGGATATATGTTGATACATATCTATATATATGCTATATCTGTGTTGCATTCCTGATGTTGGTAGCGCCCAACAAAATGACACCTGTGTTGCGACATACGTGTGATGTATGGTATGATATACCTGTTGGATGCTTTGTGTGTCGTGGAAGTGAACCAGGGGAAGGAGAGGCCTCCAAGAGCCCTGAGTTTACTGAGATTATATCTCACCCCGATTGGGGACCATGTTTTGCAGGCACTGGGCAACGACAAGGCGAGGTACCCTGTAACACCCCAATATTTTTATATACGTGTTAAATGTGTAATTTAGGAAATGTTTTAGATCAATTAGTAATATGTGATTAAAGGATTTTTTACCTAGAATAGAGATTAGAAAAATTTCAATACAATACTCCTAGGTAATAAATTACTAATAGGTGACAAGAAAATCTAGAATAGAATTTCTAGGAACTTTACTACA
>PYAF01001739.1:65132-76734 GCA_007407185.1 Glycine tomentella | reverse complement strand
TAAAGTTATGACATAGCCTTTTATGTTTTCTAATCTACTTGTGGATAAATCCAATAAGATTTACTATCAAACCTTTATTTCAAAATCATTTTCAAAACTTCACTTATTTTCAATTAATCATTGGTCTTTTTAAAATAAATTATCCGCTGCAAATAAAATAAATACGAATAAAATGAAAGAGTGAAGCGGTGGTTACATACCCCAGGCTAGAGGGCCCGAGTAGTGGAGAGGAACTTGGATGATACGTTCCGTGCTGAGACCAAGTGATAGTCGGGTTCTGCTGGAACCTTAGTTTTATTTTGAGAGCATTTTGGTTCATCGTTTTGTATGTAATTATGTTATGTACCAGGATAAGGAAACACCACTGTCTATGTGTATTTTGTCGATTACGTACATAAATATTTATATATTATGAATTCCTTTATTCGAATTTCGGATGACATAGGATAACGTCATTTTGTTAGTTGCTTCCGTATCGATTAATTAATCGATTCTTTTGAAAGATAGGGCCATGAAGCCCAAAGGCATGTGAGAAAAACAAAATTTTTCAAGCGGAAACACACATACCACACAAGAATCATTCTTTAGGACATAGATGTTACCTTGTTTATATTTGAAACTTGATAATCAAGGATAGGCTTGAAGATATAAGCCATCTAATGTTGATCCACACCACTTCTTGTCAAGACTCAAGAACACTTCTTGAAGACCACCAACAAACACCAAAGGAGGCAGGCTAGGCGAACCAATGGAGAGGAAGAAGGTTAGGTTTCAAAGTGTTTTTACTTATCTAAGAGACTCACCAATAGATGATATTGGTGGCTGGATTTTCTGTCAAAACTCACACAAGGGGGCACGTGAAAATAGAGGAAGGTATATAGGTTTTTTTTTCTTTCAAAAACTCTTAGAGAACTATGTCACAATAGCACACATTTATAGAAGAGTTTGAGTCAAATTTTTAACCAAAAAATATGATTATAAAGCATCCCACACGTGAAGAAAAGATAGAGTTGTTGCATTTCAAAAATTGCCAACAACCTCCTATCATATCCTCCAAAGACCAAATCAATTACTTGGGATTTATTTTGCCAAATAATGATTAGATATCAGCCGTATGTAAGCCCAACAATCAGCTCTCAAACTTCTTCCAAAAATCTAGGACATGATCATGATAAGATGCTAGTTGAATTCAAATTCAAAACTAGCTCTTATCTTCTCCTTTTGATATGAAACTAACTACTATAGATAATTCATATTTAAATTCAAATATTTAAATTCAAAATTTAAATCATCAAATTTAAATATTAGATAATTAATTTAACTATTTAAATTAATTAATAATGTCTTGGACTATCAAGCCCATTAACTCTATTCATGCGCCCTCTCTCTTTAAGATAAGTATCCAAACTCCTTCTTGGGCCAACAACCATTCTTAGGCCTAAAACCTATAATGCTATAATGTCATGACAATAAAGTATTAGTGTGTGACCCATTAGGCCCAACATAGTTACTGACATAAATGAGTTTGGGCCCAACAAGGCCACTACCCATTTAATGACAACACAGAGCACTAGCAATGCTTTGTTGCCCCAGAACTAGTTAGGTAAATGACAAGATCATCCTATTAAATCTATTTGGTTTCTGTATGTATTTCCTTTCGTCTCGGTTACCTTTCCATAAAACCTAGGGTAAGGAAACGTATCAGCCCTTGCGGTCTAGTGTAAGCTTTAATACGAAATAGGGAGTCTCCAATTTTACTGACTTTAAAGGCAAATCATCTCATGATTTCTTTTACTATGCATAGATTCCCGATTCTCGTAAATGTCCTCCCGATTTCTCCGGTTTACAGATAACCTAATCTCTCACAAAGATTTGACAAATTCCTTCAGCTAGTCACCCTAGACTCGTGTTCTTTCTGGACATGCCCAAAGGTATACCTATGTGTCTCCATGTTTCAGGCAGATGAGGTATACAATCAAAGCATGTCTTCTAGAACATAGTTTAGGTGAAAACTTCCGGTCTAAGGAAAGACACACCCAAATAATAAGAGACTACTCTAATGATACTATCTGTGAGATTTCCTCATAGAGTCTCTTTGTGGGTCCGTTCAGTGCGAGCTATACCCTAATAGGTCCACCCACGACTTTAGCTAAGACATCTCCATGTCTGTATCTCATGAGGTTTTTACCTTGTTTCTGCATACAAGTAAATAAGTCATGTTAGTCTTACCCGAGATCGCTGATCCCCATTCTCAGTGTCTCTAGACTAGGAACATAAAATTTAGGAGTAGACATCTGGTATCCTTGAATCCTCATGATCGTGATCTCATCACTGATATTCATGAGATACCTATTCTATTCCAAGGGTTTTATCCAGTTACTCATATATTAATAATGATATCGAGACAAAATATGAAACAAGATAAAGAGCGCTTATAATTTATTCATAACGATATGAAAAGTACATGTACGTCCTAATCTAATGAAAAGATTATCTCTAGGACATCCATATACTAGCATCTTTGTCTTTGATTAATCGCTACGCTTAATGACCATAATTGAATGTTAAAAAACGAGATGCATACGAGGCGTTTCATTCTTAGTCATTCAAAATATCATCTATACGGGATGCCAACCGGTCATTCTCAATCATTCAAAATATCATCTATAGGGGATGCCAACCTGGCCTCCTCAATCATTCAAAATATAATCTATCCGGGATGCCAACCCGGCCTTCTCGAATTCAAAAATTATCATCTGCCCGGGATGCCAACCCGGCCTCCTCAATCATTCAAAGTATAATCTATCCGGGATATCAACCTGGCTATCTTATTCATCAAAAATATAATCTATTCCGGGATGCCAACCCGGCCTTATCAATCATCCAAAAGATAGTCTATCTGGGATGCCAACCCGACTATCTTAGTAATCAAGAAAAGTCTGTCCGGGATATCAACCCGGTTCTCTTAGTAATCAATAAGAGTATGTCTGGGGTACCAACCCGGTCATCTTAGCCATCAAGAAGAATATGTTCGGGTTCCCAACCCAGCCATTTTAGCCATCAGTAAGAATATGTTTGGGTTCCCAACCTGGCCATCTTAGCCATAAATAAAAGTATGCCTGGGTTCCTGGCTATCTTAGCCATCAATATGTTTGGGTTCAATGTTTCTTTCAACGATAACTGCTGTTTGATCTGTGATAGTCAAAATGGTGAGGTTATACATGTTGGTAAGAGGAAGGGCAACATATATACTTTCCATTGAGCATGCATTCATTCACAACACTAGTTGCCTAATCAATAAAACTAATGATACTTGGTTATGGCATAGGAGAGCAAGCCACTTGAACATGCATCATATGAATAAGCTCATTAGAAAAGACTTAGTCATTGGGTTACCTAAGTTCAAATTTGAGAAGGATAAAATATGTGATGCTTGTCAAAAGGGGAAACAAACAAAGAATTCCTTTCAAATCAAAAACGTTGTTTCTACTACTAAACCCCTTAAGTTATTGCATATGGATTTATTTGGTCCTTCAAGAACTATGAGCCTAGGTGGTAATTACTATGGTCTTGTCATTGTTGATGATTTTTCTAAATACACGTGGAATTTGTTTATAAGATCTAAAAATGATGCATTCACAACATTTAGAAAATTAGCCAAGACTATTCAAACTGAAAAAACTTACAATATTGTTTCAGTAAGAAGTGATCATGGTGGTGAATTACAAAATGAAAATTTTGAAAAATTCTATGAGGAATATGGAATCAACCACAATTTTTCTGCTCCAAGAACACCTCAACAAAATGGTGTTGTGGAAAGGAAAAATAGATCCCTTAAAGAAGGTGCTAGAACTCTTCTTAATGAAACAAACTTGCCAAAACATTTTTGGGCTAATGCAGTGAATAATGTTTGCTACACCTTGAATAAACTACTCATAAGACCTCTTTTGAAGAAAACTCCTTATGAGCTGTACAACTGAAGGAAGCCAAACATTTCAGACTTAAGAGCATTTGACTGCAAATGTTTTGTTTTAAATAATGGTAAAGATTCTCTTGGCAAATTTGATGCTAAAGCTGATGAAGGTATCTTTCTCGGTTACTCTTTACAAAGCAAAGCATATAAAATCTTTAACAAAAGAACATTATGTGTAGAAGAATCAATACATGTTATTTGTGATGAATCTAACCCCTCCAAGGAGGAAAAAGAATGTGATAATGATGCAGAACAATTGGAAGATATTATGCAGTTTAATGATAAGCTAAAGCTTGATTCAAATAACAAATTGGAACATTCAACACCCATTCAAGAGCACAAGGATTGGAGAACTACTAAAGATCTTTCTCTTGACAATATCATAGGAGAAGTATCAAAGGGAGTTTTTACTAGATCCTCTTTAAGAAATCTTTGTTGTACAATGGCATTTGTTTCACAAATTGAACCAAAAAGCATTGACCAAGCTTTACTTGATGAACATTGGATGATGGCCATGCATGATGAATTAAATCAATTTAAGAGAAATGAAGTTTGGGAATTAGTTACTAGACCCTCTTCTCATAAACCTATTGGCACCAAGTGGGTTTTTAGAAACAAACTTGATGAAAGTGGTATCATCATAAGAAACAAGGCTAGATTGGTTGCTAAAGGTTACAACCAAGAGGAAGGCATTGATTATGATGAAACATATGCTCCAATTGCTAGATTGGAGGCCATTAGGTTGTTGCTTGCTTATGCATGTCTAATGGGTTTTAAATTGTTTCAAATGGATGTTAAAAGTGCATTTTTAAATGGATATATTGAGGAGGAGATATATGTTGATCAACCACCTGGTTTCATTGATTTTAAACATCCAAATCATGTTTTTAAACTAAGAAAAGTTTATTGTATGGTTTGAAACAAGCTCCAAGGTCTTGGTATGAAAGGTTGAGCAAATTTCTGATTGACCAATCTTTCATAAGAGGACAAGTGGACAAAACTTTGTTCATAAAGAAAAGAAGCAATGACATTTTGATAGTTCAAATTTATGTAGATGATATAATATTTGGTTCATCTAATCATTCTATGTGCAAGGAATTCTCTATCTCTGTGCAGAGTGAGTTTGGGATGTCTATGATGGGAGAATTGACATTCTTTCTTGGACTTCAAGTGAAGCAATTGAAGAATGGAACATTTCTCAGCCAATCAAAGTACTGTTTTGAAATGATTAAGAAATTTGAGATGGAAAAGAGTAAAGATGCTGCAACTCCTATGGCTACATCAACATATCTTGACTTAGATGACAAAGGAAAAAGTGTTGATGAGTCAAAGTATAGAGGAATGATAGGATCCTTGTTATACTTAATTGCAAGTAGGCCTGATATAATGCTAAGTGTTTGCTTATGTGCAAGATATCAAGTAAATCCCAAGGAATCTCATCTTACTGCAATAAAAAGGATTCTCAAATATCTAAAGTCAACACCAAAAGTTGGATTATGGTATCCAAAAGGTACTTCTATTAGTGTAATTGGATATTCTAATTCAGATTTTGCAGGGTGCAAATTGGACACGAAGAGCACTAGCGGAACATGCCACTTGTTGGGAAGTTCTTTGATTTCTTGGCACTGCAAGAAACAATCCTGTGTAGCCTTATCTACTGCTGAAGCTGAATATATTTCTGTTGGAAGTTGTTATGCACAAAGTCTCTGGTGGAAGCAACAACTACAAGACTTTGGTGTTGAGCTATAGGAAATTCCCTTGCTGTGTGACAACACAAGTGCAATCAACATATCTAAAAATCCAGTAATGCACTCAAGGACTAAACACATTGATATCAAACATCACTTTCTCAGAGATCACATTCAAAAGGGTAATATCAAAATTGAGTTTGTTGAAACTAATAATCAACTAGCTGATATATTCACTAAACCCTTAGTAAGAGATAGATTCTATTCACTTAGAAACATGTTAGGAATTCTTGATGAATCTAATATATTATAGCTTGCTTGTTGTGTGATAATCTGTATGATATTACATGTCATCTAGCAATATCATCACATGTGCTTGAAATTTGAAATAGAATGCATATACTTTGTTCTTTCTGCATAATGCTCTGGTTTAATCGATTACCACTTGGAAGAATCGATTATTTGATGTTTAACTTTGATTTAGAGACATTTTCTGTGATATGGAATCGATTACTATATCGGAATAATCGATTACACTCAAAGGAAATACTTCTTTATTCTAATACTCTCTATTTTAATCGATTACCCTTCGATTTAATCGATTACACTTCAATGGAAACTCTCCTTTGATTCAAATGCTTTTTGTCTTAATCGATTACATCACGGAATAATCGATTACTTGTTTGTTATCTGTCTTAATGAAGAACGAAATAATCGATTACTTATCTTCTGTAATCGATTATGTATGATAGTTACTGAAACTCTACAGAATTTTTGAAAATGTAAACTGTCAGATTTCATTCAAAATTCAAAATTTGAATCTATAACTGTAGAGTTATGGCCTAGGAATGTGTAGTAACAGTTACAAAGTTTAAAATTCAAACTTGAGCACAAAATTTTGTCTATAAATTCAGCTTTTCTCAAGAGAGAAATTCACACTTAAATTCCTTCTCTCTTCAAGCTTGCTCATTGAGTTTCTGAGTTTTCTTATTTTCTTCTTCTAGCCCAGATTTCGAACTTAAATTCACACTTAAATACCTTTCCTACATAATGTCTACCTCTAAGAGAGTAAAAACTGGAAAAAGAAAGGTTGATGAGTCATCCAAATCCTCAGGGAACAGATGGCACTCTTGGTTCCTTGAAGAAAAGGATAGAATGACCTATACCCAGTTTAATGCCACCAAATTAATCATGCCCCCTAAATATCTGAACCTTGACTGGTTTGTCAAGGAAGGTTTTCAATTTCTTGACCTTCTTGAAATTCAGGGATTGAAGTTTGTAGAACTTCAGGGTACTTTTTACCTTGATTTAGTGAAGGTGTTCTACACCTGTATGAAGGCTACCATGGAAGGGGTAATTCACTCTCAAGTAAAAGGTGTTACCATGGTAATTGATGAAGAGGTTTGGCAAGTAGTAGTTGGCATCTCTCCTGATGGAGCCAAGAAATTTGAGTAAGAAATAAATGGTTATAATAGGATTAACACCTATAGAGGGATGCTTCAAGACCCTCAAGCTAGGCTGAAGAAGGCTTGACACAGGAAATATGAATAGTGAAGGAAGACTTCTTCACTATCTCATTACCTACATCCTCACTCCTAGATCTACCAATCATGCACAAGCCACAGATGATGACCTACAGCTTGTGTATGGCATCAAATCTGCTACCCAAATTAACTGGCCACTTGTGTTTGTTGAGACTATGTTGAAGGCAAAAAGGTTGATCAACTATAGTTTTCCATATGTTGTATTAATCTCCAGATTTATTGATTACTTTCACATTGATGTCTCTGATGAGATAGTTGACAATACCTCTGATATTGTTAGTCTCATCAAAACCAAGCATCTCCAAAAGCTTGGTATGACAAAAACACCATAAGGGTGGCAAATGGTGGGTGAACTGTAACAACCTGAAGGTGCTGCTGGAGGAGGAGGAAATGAAGATGAAGGAATTGAAGCTAAAGCTGAACAGGGTGCTGCTGAGTACCAATACTCTCCTTTTGAATCACTAATGGTTCAAAAGATGGAAGCTTTACTCACTATTCATCATGAACATAAGGTTGAGACAAATTCATCTTTGGAAGAGATGAAAACTAGGCTTGAGAATATAGAAGCTAAGCTTGTTCAAGATGATGTTAACAAAAATTAGCTAGCTTTTTATGTTTTCTTGCTTATGGTTTACTTAAGTATTGTCTTAGTATATGTTTGTTTTAAATTCTTATCTTCTGTTTTATGATTAATGTGCTGAGTTATTTCCACCAATGATATGCAATTTAATTTCTTACCTCTGTTTTTGTATTGATTTTTGTCTTTAATCAGCCAAATAGGGGGAGAAATAATCAAATAATTGATGCTTTGTTAATCAAATGATGGATGTTTTGTTCTATGCAAATGCTATGTTTTGCTCTGCTCTATTTTTTTAACAAATATGTCTAAGTAAGGGAGAGCAAATGATTAAGAAATGCATGGATACTTGAAACTTAATATACTTAACACTTGTTATTGGCAAGAGACTAATTTGTTTCGGGTTGATTAAGCATAATGCTCATTCCTATCTTTCATTCCTCAAGGAAGTTAAAAGATATCTTTCGCTCTCAAGGAACTTCAATGCTAAACAAATGATCAATTGAATTTGAATTAAATTTGGCATGTTCAAAGCCCAAAAGGGGAAGATTGTTAGATACAGGGGGAGTTGGAAGTTTATCAAAGCAAGACTGAAGTATTTGGCTTGAAGTTTTAGCTTTTTACATGCCCAATTATTTTGATGGCATTTGTAATTTGTCTATGTGGTTCAAGTACATTGCCTAGTGATACTTGCATTGCATAGTTCATTTACATGCATTCACATGTAGTATATAGGATTAAATGTTTGCATTTGCAAAGAAAATCACATGGCTTATGTTTTTGGGAAAACTAGTTTTTGCATTGTGTTAATCGATTAACTGTATTATGTAATCGATTACATATGTGTATTAATCTTTGGAAAAGTCATGATGAACACTTTAATCGATTACCACTCTTCTATAATCGATTACCAAGTGTTATTTCAAAATATGTCTATCTGCTTTAATTGATTACTAAGTGCATTTTACATATAATGAGTGTTTGCTTTAATCGATTACAAGTAAAGCATAATCAGTTACGAAGGCTTGTTTCTATCTGCCCTTATCTGATTTAATCGATTACCAATATTCGTAATCGATTACTACAACTTGTTTTATAAATCAGTTATATGTGTTAATCGATTACACCACGTATTAATCGATTAAGTTGTTCATGAAAGTTTTCCAGAAAAGCTCAAGAACATATTCATTGATTATCTGTTTGAATTAATCGATAACATATGTTAAAATAATCGATTACCTTAATAGATTAATCGATTACAGTTTGTTAAATCAGTTTTCTATTTAAAGGCTTTATGGGTCTGCACTTAGAATGATGAGAACAATATCAGAGAACGAAATGTACTTTGAAAGTGAGACTTACCAAAAGCTCTAAGTGCATTCAAAAGTTCAAGAAACTGATTTTACTTAGAGAGACACATCTTATGAGAAGATCAAAGAGTTATGTCTTTGGAAATGATGTGTTTGTGAAGAAAAAGAGATTTCAAGAAAGATTAGTCAATGCATCCTGATTGATTGGTAACTACATACATTCATTCATCATCTATTAAGAATCTCAGGTTGTATACTTCTTGAACTCTTTCTTTTAGAATTTCTGTTTTAGAATTCTGTTGTTTAAATCATTTTAGTTCTTTCAAGCTTTCTTAAGTAGGGTTCTCAAGAGGTAAAGATCTGAGTAGGGTTCTCAGAATCTTTGTGATTTGTATTCTAATAGTGTTTTAGAATTCAGTATCTTTATCTAGGGTTGATAGAGATAATCACTTGTTTTGCTTGTAAAATAATAATTTGATTTAGTGAAAACTCTAACCTAGTATTGGTTGAAAAACACTGGATGTAGCCTCCAAGTTTGTGAGGTGAACCAATATAAATTGTTGTGTCTTGTGTTCTTTATCTGTGTTTCTTTCATTGCTTGTATTTGGAAATCGATATACAATCAACAAGAAGCATTTCAGACATTACATGCATTCTATGGTGAATCTAGATTGAAAGAAAATTCTGTTTTTGATAAAGGGTGATTGAGTGATACAATCCAAGTTTTAATTCCTCAAATTGTCTTAAAGAAAAGTTTTAAAAGACTGTTTTAACCAATTCACCCCCCTCTTGGTTATTTGAAGTGTGTTCATTCTATTTTCACTTAATGCATAATTGATGTTGAGGTGGTGGATATCTAAAGTTCTGATTACCCTGCACATTCATACCATAAGCATATAATGATTGCCCTGCACATTCATACCATAATATTGACCAACGTGTGCAGCACCAAAATAGTGAACACAAGGATTGGGAGGCAAGATATAATAATTTTAGGCAAAGTGAATTTCAAGATATAACTAAATGCAGTTACTTAAAGCAAATCAACATCTTAATGGGTGGACATAACACTTTTTTTTTGTCAAACTACAATGTGCTATGAAGTAGGAATGTAGGATAATTCAGACTAGTAAGAATTTTTATACATAAATATAGTTTGGTATCACAAACCTTCACATTGGCCTAGTATTAGGTATCCTGCATTAGGAATATCCAGTAAGCAGGATTTTCACAATTCTAGAAACCCACACAAACACTACACTCCAACCTCTCTCCTTTCTTTCACCATTAAAACCCATCAACAACCAAAACTAGCACCATAAAACAAAAGCCAAAAAATCAAGTTAAGAAAACTAATCATTCAACACACAACAATAATTTAAATAGCATCCAAATCAAAAACAATAGAGGATATTCAATTCACAAAATATTGAAATTAGAGAATGAGATTGAAATGTGGAATACGTAAAGAGCAATGATTGAAATCGAAGACTAGAGAGATTGAACAAAGAGGAAAATTCCGATAAAGAGAATGAGATTGCAACCGAATAACAAAGAGATTGATTGGAAAAATCGAGCTCAATAGAGAGAAGAACGAATGGGAGCCCTAGGGTTCTTGTGTTATGAGAGACAGAGAGAAGCGAGAAAGTAGGGTTTCATGCAATCAAGACTCAAGAGTGTAGGACATGACTGCCATTTTCGAATTTTCATAAGGGTATTATTGTCTAGCAAAAGATATTGCACAGCTTCCAGAAAAGTTGAGAATTGGAGAAGCTGAAAATTCATTCCCTTAGGAGCACTAAGCAGGTGCCTGCAGTGTGCAGTGTATTGTAATATTGTTGGGATTGTTGGGCTATTGGCCTGGCCCTGGCTCGATTTTGTGGATCGGGTTGGTTCGACCCGTTTAGTTAGTGTGGGTTGATAATGTCAACCCAGTCCACTTTTTTTCGTGGACTACATGGATTGGCCTACCGGGTCAAGTCCATTTTGCCAACCCTACATGCGGGCCAACACATAAAGATATTACCCAATATCATTATCACAATGACTCTTCAATTTCAATTTTCAACTTTCAAACAATTGTTGCTTTGCTTTTTCTTAATCAAAACCAATAAGCCACTAACTGACAAAAATAATAAAAAAATAAAATAAAATACTTTTAAGCTTTTTATGACATTAGTTAATATATATATATATATATTAAGAAAGTCATTATTACTTGTAATTTTAATATATATATATATAGATTAATTTTAATATTATGTACCTTTTGTAGTATGTAATTTTAATTTCTAAAAATAACTTTTGATTGGTTAATGTGTAAAAAAATTTATATTAGTTAAGTTAGTTAAGGTCAAATTGAGTTTATATCTCTTAAATAAAAATATTTGAGTTTTGTGAATATAAAATCATAAGTTAAGAAAAGAGATCTCATAAAAATATAGTTAATTAGATTTTTTTTTATAAATATTAATCTTTATAAAAGATAACTAAAAAAATAATATAATTTT
>PYAF01001739.1:54897-65032 GCA_007407185.1 Glycine tomentella | reverse complement strand
AATTAATTTATAAGCTCGATTAAAAATAACTAACTCATAAATAACTCATATCAAACATTCATTTTTTTACATAGTACATAAAACTTAAACTCAAATTATTGATTAGAAGATAATATAAAAATATTTTATGGTTTAATTGCATTCTAATTAAATTTATAAAAATTAATGATTTTTATATTTATTTATTAATAAAAATTAATAAAATATATTGATAATATATAGTAATATTTAATTAGTTAATTTTTATATTAGTAATTAATAATTAATAATGTATTAATTAAATTTAAAATCTTTTTAATAAATACTAGTAAATACATTATATTTTTACGACACTAATCTCTTGCGGCTTGTAATATTTTCCATAAATAAATAAAGTGGTAGTAAATCCTTTGTTCAAACTTTTAAAAAGAAAGAGCAGGTAGCAACGGCAAGAATGAACCTTCCACGTTAGTATTTCATTTTCATCGCCCTTTCCCTTTTTCCCTCATCCCTTTCTTTCTCTGTAACTTCTCCACCAAGTTTCTCTCTTTGAAAATCTAGGGTTTCTGAATCCTCTGTTGTAGCTGAAACCTTCTTCTACTTTTTCATGAGATGACGAGCATGGAGAGCTTGATCGGCTTGGTGAATAGAATCCAATAGGCCTGCACCGTGCTCGACGACTATGGCGACGCCGACAACAACGCCTTCTCTTCTCTTTGGGAAGCTCTTCCCTACGTCGTCGTCGTCCGTGGCCATGTCATCATTCTCCGTTGTCTTAGAAGTAGAAACCATCTAAAATAAAACGAGAAAACTTATACACAGTTTTTAGGTGCTGTTTGTGCTTGTGTTGTTCTCTAGTCAGAATTACAACATGTTTGGATACAAGTCAGAAATATAGACATAGATTTTTCAAGTAGAGAAGCTTTGAAAAGCTTTCAATTTTACTGCTACCTTTGTATCCCAAGAGGCTATTAGAGTTTCACCTCCATAACCGCATAATCTTTTAATGCGAATGAAATAGTAGAAGAACAACACAAACAACACCTAAGGAATTGTATCTAGGTTTTGTCCATAAATAAAATTTTGTTTTCATATTTTGATTTTTTTATATTGGAAATGAATACAGAGTTCGGGGAAGTCTTCGGTTTTGGAAAGCATCGTTTGACGTGACTTTATTCCTAGAGGATCAGGTGCGCTCTTTTTAATAATATTTTTGGTTTGTGGAGTGTTAGTTGTTTAGTTAATTAGTTAATTAATTTATGAATTGAATTTGAATTTGAATTGCAGGAATTATGACGAGGCGTCCATTGGTTTTGCAGCTTCATAAGGTTGCGGTAAAGTGAAGGAGATTAACTATCAAAACTCTATCAGTTTTTCTACTTATTTTCTGACTGTCTCTATATCTATCTATAGACAACAAACAGCTCTATTGAAGAGTTGTCGCTATACCAAGACAATAGGAGACACACAATTGCTTCCCTAGCATTGCTCGTCCTCATTGTTGTGTCTATTTGGGTCGTGGACATCTTCCTGGTTCTGCAAGTGTTGTAGAGAATCGGCCTTTTTAAGTTCTCATTGAAGCGGCCCTCACTTCACTCACATAGGTGATTTCTTGTGGTATACCTGCACATACATCATCTGAACACATCAAATTAAGAAACCATTAAAAGCCGTTATGTTTACCCTTATATACACTGTATTGTCATAGGAATGAGTATGAGTTTAAAAACTCCACGGTGTTTAACAGTCGATCATGACTTAGTTGTCTCTTTGAACCTAGTTTGTGGGATCTCCACTCATCAAGGTAGAGTTACTGCGATGATCAACAATTGATAGGCCTTAAACTCATTCCTTTCGACAAATTTTCAACTAGCTCTCTATGAATCCCTTTAGTTAATGGATCTGCTATGTTCTCTTTAGACCTCACATAGTCTATTGAGATGATTCCATTCGAGAGTAGTTGTCTAACGGTATCATGTCTACGATGTATATGTCTAGATTTGCCATTATACAAGACATTCTTAGCCCTTCCAATGGCGGCTTGGCTATCACAATGTATGCCTACAGCTGGTACTGGTTTTGACCAACTGGGAACATCCTCAACAAAATTACGAAGCCATTCTGCTTCCTCACCGGCTTTATCTAAAGCGATAAATTCAGCTTCCATAGTTGATCTTGCAATGCAAGTTTGCTTGGACGATTTCCAAGATACAGCACCCCACCAAGGGTGAACACATACCGCTTGTGGAGTTAGTATCATTAGAACCGGTGATCCAATTTGCATCACAATATCATTCAATAACTGTAGGGTACTGTTCGTAATGCAAACCAAAGTTTTGAGTGTGCTTTAGGTATCCTAAAACTCTTATCATAACTTTCCAACGATACACGTTTGGATTACTCGTAAAGCGACTCAACATGCTCACTGCATAAGCAATATCAGGTCTAGTGCAATTCATAACATACATAAGACTGCCTAATACTTGAGCATATTCCTTTTGTGCTTTAGCTTTGCCAGTATTCTTCAATAGTCGAAGATTAGAGTCTATGGGATTATTCACAGGAGTTATATTTAAACTCTTGAATTTTTCAAGAACTTTAGCAATATAGTGAGCCAGTGATAGAGCCAAGCCTCTTGATGTTCTATGGATTTTGATACCCAAAATAACATCTACTTTTCCCAAATCTTTCATGTCAAATTTGCTGGCAAGCAATTTCTTAGTAGCTTTAATCATTTGATTATTACTACCCATTATCAACATGTCGTCTACATAAAGACAGACTATGGCAAACCCTTTATCAGTATTTTGAATGTAGACACACTTGTCACATTCATTAATACTAAAACCGTTCGATAACATAACTTTATCAAACTTTGCATGCCATTGTTTTGGAGCTTGCTTTAACCCGTAAAGGGATTTAATCAAGCGACAAACTTTCCATTCTTGTCCTGGAACAGAAAACCCTTCAGGTTGTTCCAAATAGATCTCTTCTTCTAGGTCTCCATTTAAGAAAGTTGTCTTAACATCCATTTGATGTAGTTCTAACCCATACAAGGCTGCTAGCTCGACTAACATCCTAATAGATGTAATCCTTGTAATAGGTGAATAGGTATCGAAGTAGTTGAGACCTTCGCGTTGCTTATAGCCTTTGACTACAAGCCTAGCTTTATATTTATCAATAGTGCCATCTTCCTTCATCTTCCTTTTGAAGACCCACTTACTTCCTAGAGGCTTAGTGCCATGAGGAAGGTCTGCCAATTTCCAAGTGTGATTTGACAGGATGGATTCAATTTCACTATTGATAGCCTCTTCCTAGAATGGTGCCTCTGGGGACATTACAGCTTCTTTACACGTCTGAGGCTCATTTTCTAACAGATATGTTAGAAAATCAAGTCCAAAGGATGTGGTGGTCCTTTGCCTCTTACTACGTCTAGGTTCTTCCTCTACTGGATTAACACTAGTTGTAGTCTCTTGAGGTCTCACGACATTATCATTGTCATTTCCACTTGGTTCATATGCCTTTTTATACGGAAATATATCCTCAAAGAACCTAGCATCCCTTGATTCAATAATCGTATTAACATGTATATCTAAGACATCAGATTTATAAACCAAAAATCGACTAGCACTACTATTAAGTGCATAACCAATGAATACACAATCTACGGTTTTAGGTCCAATCTTCAACCTTTTGGGTTTAGGAACCGTGACCTTAGCCAAGCACCCCCACACATTCAAGTATTTCAAGGATGGTTGCTTTCCTTTCCTTACTTCGTATGGTATGCTCTTTGTCTTCTTGTGAGAAACTCTATTAATAATATAGTTTGTCGCCAAAATGGCTTTCCCTCACAAGTTTTGTGGTAAACCGGACATTATTAACATAGCGTTCATCATTTCTTTTAATGTTCGATTTTTCCTTTCTGCAATCCCATTTGATTGCAGTGCATAAGAAGCAGTCGTCTGATGTATAACCCCAGATTCTATACAGAATTCCTCGAAGGGGCCATCATATTCTCCCCCACGATCGCTCCTTATAACCTTAATTTTCTTGTTAAGTTGATTTTCAACTTCATTTTTATATTGTCTAAAAGCCACAAGTGCTTCATCCTTACTATTAAGTAAATAAACATAACAGTATCTACTGCAATCATCAATAAAAGTAATAAAATATTTCTTATTACCCCTAGATGGTACAATTTTCATATCACATATATCAGTATATATTAAATCTAACAATTCAGTTGATCTATCAATAGAAGAAAAAGGTAATTTTGAAATCTTTGATTCCAACACACTTGACATTTAGTATTAGAACATTTAACTTTAGGCAATAAATCTAAATTAACCAAACTTTTAATTGATTTAAAATTAACATGTCCTAATCTTTGATGCCATAAATTAGAAGACTCAAGTAAGTAAACAGAAGTAACATTATTATTAATACTAACACCACCACTGGTTATAGTCAATACATTCATCTTAAAAAGGCCCTCACTAAGGTATCCTTTTCCTACATACACATCATTCTTAGTAAGTACAAACTTATCAAAAACAAATACAAGTTTAAATCCATTATTGCTCAGAAGGGTTCCAGACACTAAGTTCTTGAGAATATTAGGCACATGAAGCACATCATTAAGTGTCATAACCTTGCCAGAAGTCATCTTTAAAGCCACCTTTCCAATACCTTCAACTTTTGAAGTAGAAGAGTTACCCATATAGAGTTTCTCATCATTCTTCACAGGGGTGTAGGAGGAAAACATCCATTTGGATGAACAGACATGCCTAGTGGCACCGGTATCCACCCACCACTCTTTAGTGTCCCCTACAAGGTTACACTCCAACACCACCGCTGTTAAGTTGATATTTCAATTTCTCCACAAGCGGTATCAACCAAGTTGGCTTGAGTAGTATTCTTTTTGGATTTCTGTGACTTTTTGCAATCCTTTGCACAGTGGCCAGGATTACCGCAATTGTAGCAATTGCCTTTGAACTTTTTGCCTTTACCTTTGCCTTGTTTATCATTTCCAACATCGGAATATTTTCGTTTCTTGGAATTTGATCCCTCTTCAACAACATTAGCCCTAGAGACCATAGGATTGTTGCCAAATTTCTTTGCAGCAACTTTTGTTGTCTGCTTCTATCCTCAACCTTATTATCAGATCTTCAAGTGTCATCTCCTTGTGCTTATGCTTGAGATAGTTCTTGAAATCCTTCCAGGATGGTGGTAATTTTTTAATAACCGCAGCAACCTAAAATGATTCACTCAGGGTCATCCCCTCAACATGAATTTCATGCACTAACACTTGAAGTTCCTCCACTTGACTCATCACATTCTTAGAGTCTTCCATCTTGAAGTCCAAAAATTTCCCAACAATGAATTTCTTCAAGCCAGCATCTTCTATTTTGTATTTCTTTTCTAGACTATCCCATAATTCCTTACTAGTTTTTAAAGTGCTATACACATTATACAAGGAATTGTATAGACCATTGAGGATGTAGTTTCTGCATAGGAAATCAGAGTGCTTCCATGCATCAACCGCAACAACCTTCTCTTTATCATGTTCGTCTCCTTCTTTCAACTTCGGAGCATCTTCCTTGAGAAAACGTTCCAAACATAGGGTTGTCAAATAGAACAACATTTTCTGTTGCCAACGCTTGAAATCAACCCCGTTGAATTTTTCAGGCTTTTCAGCAAGAGTTGAAACAGAAGGAACCTTGTTGTTGTTGACCAAGTTTGCACTTGTCGAAGTCATTTCTGTTACACAAACAGAAACACTGATTAATCACACAGATTAATCGTTCAAAAGTACAGAGAGTAGACAACAATATATAATACAAAAGTATTATATGCTCAAGTATTAGGCAGTATATAATGTTTAATGCTTCTGTTCTTTATTTTTGAAGTAAAGGAAAATTATTATTGAAATATAGAAAAAGAGTGCAAAAATAGAGGAAATAGTATTCTCTTACCATATTGAAAGAAAACAAAGAGCAACAGGCCAAAAAGTATGCTAATCAATATAGTAGTTTCCTATAATCTGTTTGCTTGTCTGTGAAGTAAACTCCTTCCACATAATCATTGGTTGAACACCATAAATCTGGGTGATTAGGGGATGACTTGGAAAATAAATACAGAACAGTAAAGGGAAAGACTCAGAAAGATTGTTACCAATGTACATTTTTTTAAACCTAATACAGGAAACACCTCCAGTAATTTAATGTAAGAATGAAGAATAACATAAAGAAATGAATTTACCGAAGAGTTGCTTGAATTTTCAAAGGACTAGAGCTGACCTTACCTTTCCCCATTATTTATGTTATACCAAGTATTAAGGCCCATAAAACTGTAATATGAATTAAGTTTAATGCATATGCCCTTGTTAGGACTCTTGGCAAGCGTACCAATTGACGTTGCAGGTTACAAAATTTATAAAAGATCGTCTCCACAGGAACTTGAGCTACTCAGTTAATCCAAATAAAATTTAACAGTTCAATAGTTTATATACAACAAGTATAATCGAAGTTTTTGATGGTTTTGCAGAAATAACGGAAATACTGCGTTGGAAATTAAGGAAATAACGGAAACTAATAAAATGAATTCAATTAATTGAAGAGAACGTAAGATTGGGTTTCATCATTCATAACCTCAGTATCCAATTAACATTTAACCTATATGAATCATTTTCTAACATTACTGATGCACACATTAATTCACCCCGAATCGATCCCTCGTATTCGAGAATCCTAAGGATATTTACTGAATATCGATCCCTCGCATATGAAGTAAATAACCCAGCATTATGATCCTAATATCGTGCTATTTGCAATCAAAACGTTATGCTCTATTCCTAGCAACGTAACGTAAAGAGTAAAATCATTCAGTTCTAATTCTAAGAGTACTTCTCAGTCAAACTTAGAACCCAATTTCATGAAACTAGTGATAAAGTAGAATCAAGCATTATGAACAAACTGAAATTACCAGTAATGAGTAGAAAAGTTTCATACATATATCAAATATCAAAAGAGATACATAAGGGTATGAAGATTACATCCAATCCTTGGGAGAAACTAACCGATCATGGTGTAGAGCAAGAGATCAACAAAAGACATGACGACATGACGAAGGTGACGATCCCCAACACGTTTCTACAGAGTTTACACTCCTTTTCCCTCTTCTCTCACCTCTCTCTAAGCCTCCATGGCTGCTGGTTTCGTTCTCCCTCTAAAAAATTCATCTTTCCTTCTTCATTTGCATGCCTACTTATAGGAAATGGTCACCTGTTGATGTCCACTCACCCAGGTGACCAAATTAGCCTGTTTTCACTCGCCTAGGCAAGTTAAAGCTTAATGCTGAAGGATGCCACTCGCCTGGGTGACTAAATTACACATAAAATACTCGCCTGGGTGAGTTAACTCTTAATGGTGAAGAAAGGTCATTAGCCCAGGCCAGTTCTGGGCTAATTTGCTTGCAGAAATTTCCTCTATTGACCTTTTTGCCCTTTTGTGCTTGTCTTGCTTGCTTGGATGCTCCGGATACCATTAAAACCTATCAAAACACCAGATTTGATTGGGCTAATCTTCCAATTTGTAAATAACATACTTATATATGTACTAACTATAAAACAACTAGGTTTAGGGTAAATTAATCAACAAATTTACTAAAATCAAAAGATAAGTGCCAACATTATAATCTCGAAAGTAGCTAAAATATGGCACTTATCACTACCCCCAACTTAGAATCTTGTTTGTCCTCAAGCAATCTGTAAGAAAAACTACTAAATAATAGGAGTATAAAAGACAATACTTTAATATGAACATGCTTTGTAAAGAATAAACTTTCAAAAGTTATCAGAACAACATTTTTCAAAATCAACAATGAGAAATGAAAGTACAAGATGAGATTCATCAAACCAAATGAGGTTAAGATCAATTCACATGTTGTTTATAAAGAACATCAGAAAAAATGCTTTGATTAATTTAAACAGAGGGAAACCTCTCAAAGGTGTTTAATTCTCCCATAGGTAAGTGTTTGTTTCTCAATTCCAACACTAATATGTCATAGATTAATTTTGCAGTTCATTTCACATCAAATCAATGTACGTATTTATCATGGATCTTTAGGACTTTTTAGGATTGGGCCTGACTTTGATAGAAATCTTGGTTTTTCTGGATATTCAAAGTTAGCCTAAGAATAGGAGAGCAAACAAAGATAAGACAAACTATTACCATTTCCTATTTCTTTTCTTTTTCTTCCAAGATATCCATGCTTCTTATACCAACTTTCCAATCACCCAACCTATAGAATTTACAACACTATGTACAATTTAGAGCATATTTAATTTTTTCACAAGGAATTTGTTTCCTTTTCGTTTTTCTCTCTATTTTATCTATAGTTTTTAGCCGCATCTAGAACAAAGTATTTTTCATCACTTTAGCCATCCAAATGATAGAAAATTCCAACAAAAATCCCTTTTGCTCTCCTAACCTAAGGTAAGGTAGGAAATTCTTAACCTAGGTTAGTGTTCCAACAAAATCATAAGTGTTTAGGTTCAAAAAGGTTAGCAAATGGTAAATCATTATATATTGGGATAGCTTTTTGGCTAGTGGCTTTGAAATGTATAAGAAAGAAAGAAGATCTAAATCATATCCATGCATCATATGACATGACAAATAGAAATTTATGCAAAATCAACTATAGAACATATCAGTGAGGACACTCAATGCAATTTATGTGGTTGCACACACTAACTAAAGCTTAAGGCCTATTTCTGTAACATCCCAATATTTTTACTTATTGAATACGGAATTGGAAGAAATATTTTAGGATGATTAGAAAATTAAAATTTACTAACTAGCAAGATTTATAGAATTTAATACATATTTTGAAATAAAATTCAATTTAAGTTATTCTAATCACTAGAAAATTAGAGGAGAATGATGAATATAATTTTAGGAATTTTCTTGTGATTATGGACTAAATAGACTAAGTTATTAAGATAGTTTAGTGATTTTATAATTTAAAACCACAATAAAACAATATAATAGCCTTGGGAACAATAGGTGGCCGTGAGATTAAAGGAAAAAGGAATTGACAAATCTAGATGGATAGGAATTATTCAATAGGCCATGTGTACAATAACTAGAAACCAAAATAGAACAAAAGGAAGCATTATGTGAAACCAAGAAGCATGGCACGGTGAAGAGAAGGAAAAGAAAGCAAATATTATTGGGAACCAAAGGAGTGCTACGGTCAAGAAGAAGGAAAAAATCACAAACAGCCTATGATGAGTGATGCCACGTGAAATCAAGCAAGAATGAGGAAGGAGGGGCCAATTCACAAGAAAGAAAGGAGTAGCCAATGAAAGCCAAGCATGTGTAAAGTAGAAACATGATTGGAGACAAAGCTATTAATGGTAGGATAAGATAAAGGACAAAAGGAATATATAATAAATGCTAGAAGAAAAAAAAATCAACTTAAGCTCATCCAAGAGAGCTACATCCGTGCAAATCATTGAGGAAAGAAGGATTGTGTGGACCAAAGGGCTAAGCCATCAACCAATAAGAATAAGGCAATTATTTTGACCTTGCTATATAAGGAAGTGAAGGAATGAAATTTTTTGTGTCAGCCAAAGGAACCAACCGTGCAGCCCAAAGTTACCCCACTTGCCTTTTGTTTTTAGCTTTGTTGAAGCCAAGATACTAAGTCTTAACCGTACACCATCCTTTGCTATCACTTTCATAAGAGAAAACACACCAACAAGGTCCACAAGGCCACGCGAAGCTAGGATTAAGGAGGCAAACTTGTTCAAAATTCAGCCAACATTTGAGGTATGGGGGAGTCTTGCTAAATAAAATTTAAGTATTAGTTTATCTCTAATTAATCTTTAATTAAAGCTCACTAACTACTTGAGTTAAGATAGATTTAAGAAAAAAAATTGTATTTGGATGAAAAAAGAAACCCATAATTAAATTAAATACTTAGCTTCTATTGTTCAAAATGATATTGTTTTAGGTAGTTGATTAGGATAGTTTAATTTTTAATATACTAGAATTAAAGCTAAGAGAACTCTAAGTTAGCATGCCATGATGAAAGTCCTAAATGAATTAAAATTAGTTGTATCTACATATGTATATGGCTGTAGTAGATTTTG
>PYAF01001739.1:21551-47859 GCA_007407185.1 Glycine tomentella | reverse complement strand
GTACTTGCCATATAAATGAGTGTCGTCAATTTGAATAACGGGTTTACAAAAATTGAAAGCCTCACAACATTGTCTAAAAGTCCAAAAAATGCGGTGAAACACGCGTTTATGATAAAATATTCTATGACCGACATAATAATCTTTGGTTTGAATATTATAAGCAGAACCTGGTGAAAATCGAAGCATATAGTCACACCACCTCGGCAAGAAAGCATATGACTCCTCCCAATCATCGTATATAATTGCCATGGCTTTCTGTTTTGCATACCATGTTTTTCTATACGAAACTTTGTATCCGAAAGAATGTGTTATCCTCTCCTGGACTAGTCCAATTGAACATGATGGATCATGCTTAATCATCCCTGATTAAAAAAATGTCATGTCCACATTAATAAACTAAGAAAAACATAATTATCATTAATATGAATAACGTACCTAGTACCAGTGAAACAATAACATCAGCATCAAGTTGTCTGTGATCCTGAGAAATGTGCTGATTTAGGCAAATGTGATCCCCACTCCATTTGGTAACCACCCATCTCTCACCATATGTTGGTTTCATTACCCTAACCCGCCACGGACAATTCTGGTCATGCGCACGACATTCCATGCTTAACTTTGTCGGCGTACTTTCAACAACAACAGCTTCCTGATGCTCCTTCATCAGGTTCCGCTTTATTGCCATTTGCGCCTCTTCTTTCGATGCAAATTCTTGTTTAACAAACAACTTATTCCCTAATATCCATGGACCTTCAACTGATCCGGAACCGGTGCCAGAATCTTGTTCACTGGGATAATCCCAATCAATGTATGTGTAGTGTGGGATTCCATCCCAAAAATTATTACTACCCTGACCTACATAACCAAATTCCTAAATTTATCACAATTAAATACATAAAATAAATACCACAGATGTAAATGGCTATTGTTCGGTAACTCATCTTGATATTCATTTTGTTGTTGCTGCTCATCCTCCCCCACATCCTCCTAGGGTTTCAAATGAGACTCAACCACAAAAGAGTGATGTCCTTGTGTTTGCCTTGCGTTTGGCCGATCATCGTCCGAAGCACTAGCATTTTCTGTAAGAAGGTGATCTTCCATCGCGATGTTTTCATCATCATCATCATCAACATCGTCGTCCATAACCCAAGTAGGATCATTTTCATCTTCTATAGACAGATTAATACGTGGAATAACAGCTAATGCATTATGGGAATAATCAAAACGTACTGACCTCATTGCTAAATCAACATCCTCTACTTCATTAATATCCACATACAACTCTAGGTAATTTTTCCTTGATTGGTTGAAGAATTCTCCTATTACCATTTCCACGTCTTCGTCGTCGACAACTTGCATGCTAATATATTTTTCATCGCACCATAGTCTTGCAGTCACCATACTGATGGATTGATTACCTTTAATACCTAATTTTTGACTGATTCTCTGATGCAATTCTTCAATAGTTGAGTTACACTTCAAACGAGTTGGCCTTTTTTCACCTTCAAAAACGACACCACCTCGGCCCTCAACTTTGCTCCCATTATAATACAAAACAACACGAACACTATCAGCATTTGAAGACATTTTTTCGATATCAAACACCTCAATCTTCAATCTCCTAAGATTCACCGTTCACTGGCCCACTAAAAGCCTTTCCTCCACCACCAACGACAACTAAGGCTTCACCCTCAATCGAGTTCTCGATCTTACCGTAAAAGAGAATCGAATCCCTTGAGTTTTGATTCTAAGTTAATAAAATAATAATAAAAATGAGATCAAAACAATTAAATAAAGAACTCATCTAATTCTAACCTATATTGCTAATTATTTATTGAATTATAACTAAATTAACCCTAAAAACTAAGGTGTTAGCAACACATCAAAATATATTCATAATCAAAAGTTATGAGACTAATTGCTAACAAAATATAGTTTAAGTTAAAGGGCAACTCTTCTTCTACAAATGTTGCTCTATTCACATAGCAAGAAATGAAACTCCTAGCCTATGCTTAAAAAGCTCAAATTACTAGTCACTTCAGCTACACCTTGCAAGTAATTAGACTTTATTTATTTCTACTATAATATCAGAGTTTATCCAATCTTAATATACCATCAACACCTGAGGTCTTTTTATACCATCAACACCTGAGGTATTTTTATACCATCAACACTATCATACTTTATTTATGGCAAGTAATTAGATCACTTATAAATATACCATCAAGCGTGTGGATCAAATTATGTAAAACTAGCGACAACTAAGGTTTCACCCTCAATCGAGTTCTCGGTCTTACCTAGCGTAAAAGATAATCGGATCCTTTGAGTTAACCGTTGGAGAGGAATCAGAAATGGAACCTTTGGCGAGATTCTTCCCCATACCTGTTCCGTAGTCTACTTCAGTTACAACACTATTTCCCCGGGGCTAGCTTTGATTGGTGAGATGGTTCTGGAACTCACAACAAATAGTTGGGAGTAAAATTTACAAGTTTCTTTAAAATTAAGAATAAAATATGTCATATTAAAAAATTGAGAGTAAAAGTGCAATTAAGTCTAATAAAAATTAACATTACAATAATTCAAGTAAATTTGAGTTTAAATCTCTTAAATAATTTTTTAGATATTCAAATTTTGTAAATACAAAGATTAAGTTAAAAACAAATATCCACTAAAAATATTCAATTAGTTCTCAAATAGAAAAGTTTCACCCTTATAGCATAATAATAATAATAATAATAATAATAATAATAATAATAATAGTAATAATAAAATAAAAAACTATGTTAAAACTACATTCACCTTTCAGATTGATATTCCTTCCTCTTGTATGTTGACCTGCACAACTAGCCTTCTTCCATAGCCAATATTCAGAATCCTGTAATTGAGTTTAAAAAAAGACCCCCAGGTGGCTACACTCGCTCAGAAGAGGTGCCATTCGTGCCTTGTCGCGCCCAGGTGGGGCGCCATTGGAGCTTGATCGCGCCCAGCAGAGGCGCATTCAAACAAGCCTGGTTGGGGCGCTACTTTGCCTGGATCGCACCTGCTCCAGGCGCCACTTCGTCCCTGTTGCATCTTACGTCGGCGCTACTTCGTACCTGGTTGCGCCCTCCATGAACGCCATTAACTGCCATAGGTAGGTAAATAACTTTCAAACAGCAGTATATACGTAATATTTTAATAAAACTACAATATTTAAATTTTTTTGCCTCTGTGTACTGCTATGCAAAGGCATGGCAAAGATTTAATATACCACCAGAATATGGTAAAGCAATGTGAAATGATAGTTATGAAGTCAGCTTCTTGTCTGATTCATAAGTTTACTTGAATATCTAAATTTAAATGCCTAAAGAGAATATCCCTTGGCTGTTTATTTATAGTAATCAATGTTTAATTACAGTAATAATCAAATCCCTTAACTGTAGGGATAATAATCAAGCTAAATCAATTACATAAAATAGTAACTAGGAAACTAAATCAATAACCTAAGTAAGGAAACAATCATATCAGAATGATATCTTAGCACATATCAGAATCATATCTCAACAAATTGAAAGGTCTCTTAGGTTACATAATCACCTTTTTGTTTATTGTCATAGGCGACCAGGAGGAGATAGGATCTATAATGTCTTTGAAAATCAGCTTCCTACAGCCTTACGGAAGCTTCCATTCGACCGGCATCTTTCTCTTCAAAATGTAAGGAAAGTGGTATCAGAGGCAGATGGTTACCAGCCTCACTTAATTGCACCAGAGCAAGGTTACCAACGCCTCATCGAGGGAGCTCTCAGCTACTTTAGAGGTCCAGCTGAAGCTTCGGTTGATCCAGTAAGTATATACCTGGTTGTGCTCTTCTTTCCTTTTTTTGTTATTTATTTTGAAGCTGGCATTAAGAGTTTAAAGTTGTATTTCTATCGTTTGGATGTAGGTTCACTTTGTCTTAAAAGAACTTGTGAGGCAATCAATAGCTGAAACTCAGGTAAAGCTTGGGGATTTATTTTAGGACAAACTCATACAGACATACAGCTTCATAGATATTTTTGGTGTTCTTCAATTAGAATTGGAGTTTTACCTATGTAATATATGTTGATCTTTTATAGAAAATTTTATTACGTGGATTATCATGATGAAACTCCAATTCTGATTGGAGAACAACACTAAAAACACTAAAGAAACTACACCTAAGTTTTGTCCTTTATTTTATAGTAACTTTGTTCATAAAGTTACTGGAATGGTCAGTTAACTACAAATTTGTGGTTGAATAGGAACTGCGACGTTTCCCAACTCTCCAAGCCGAAATAGCAGCAGCTACAAATGAGGCTTTAGAGAGGTTCCGCGAAGAGAGTAAGAAGACAGCTATTTGGCTTGTGGACATGGAAGCTTCCTATCTCACTGCGGAGTTCTTCCGGAAACTGCCTCAAGAAATGGAGAAAGCTGGAAATCCAGCTAATCAAGCTACTCCAAATGTGGATCGATATGGATAAGGGCATTACAGGAGGATTGGATCAAATGTATCTTCCTATATCGGTTTGGTATCAGACACTCTCAGGAACACTATTCCACAGGCTGTAGTGTATTGTCAGGTCAGGGAAGCAAAACTGTCATTGCTAAACCATTTCTACATACAAATAGGAAAGAAAGAGGTACTCTCTCGATCTCGCTTTCAATTAAAACTTAAATGTTTCCTATCTTTGCAGTTAAAACTCACCTTTCCTTTCTTGGTAACGAAGATATTGTTCTTCTTTTGGAACGGTGGAGTACTCTTGGAATCAATTGAACAAAATACAATCATCTTTTCTACATGATATGGACTAAAACTAAATACCTTTAACATGGAAGAATAATTGTTCCTTGGGTTTGCATTAGATATACCTCTAAACTCTGAATTGATATCCTACGGGTGGATTGTGTGTAACTTTTATGTGATTTAAACTTCACTTGGTCCCGTAGTTGTCTCCATTTTAAATTTTAATCCCTACATGAGAATTATAAGTTTTGGTCTTGCAAAGCTTTCTCTGATATTAGCAATAAAGATCAAAACTCAACTTTTATGCATGTGTGAGGACTAAAACTTAAAATGATTACAACTTTAGGGACCTAGTAGATAGTTCAACCTTTTTATTTATATAAAGTACAAAAAATACATAGAAAATCTATTTGAATCAATAGCCATATAAAATCCTCATAAGGATGTGATTAAAACACTTTTCATGTTCCTATCTTTTTGGGAGCTATGTTAAGATTTGAATTATATAACATGGGAACTCCCCCTCACTACACCAAATCACCAATTAAGCAACTGACTATTTAATGTGTATTAGGCAAGTGACTATCTAGGAGATATAGGATGGATTGGATGGTAAAGAGAGAAGGGAAGAGGGAAAAAGTTGTGGGTTCGAATCTCTCTGCTAACAAAATTAATGTTTGCGATTCAAAAAAGAAGCAAGTGACTATGAACCTGTTTGGGTAAGTTTCTCTAGAAGAACTTCTAAAAGAAGAAAATAAGAGGAAAAAAAATGAGATGAACTTCTCCATAAGTAAAAAATAAGCTCTTTATTAGCTCATTTTTAGAAGTTCATCAATATAACTTCTTTAAAAGATGAGATGAGATCTACAAGTTAGCTAATTGAGAGATCATTTTTACTTATGAAAAAGTTCATTTCATTTTTTTCTTCTTACTTTTTTCTTCTAAAAATACTTATAGAGAAATTTTCATCCAAACAAGCCCTATTTATGAAAACATTAAATGTATTTTATGTATGCAGATTTATGTATATTATATAATACCTGCTTTAGTTTTTTTAAGTATATCCACAAGATTTGACCCACTATCAATGTTGGTGCAGGCTAAACAGCTATCACAGTTGTTAGATGAAGACCCTACCTTGACGAAGAGGAGGCAACAATGTGCTAAAAGGCTCGAACTATATAAAGCGGCAAGGGGTGAAATTGATTCTGTTTCTTGGGCACGATGAGCTTAATTGGTTGCTATTATTTACATGTAGCTATTAGCTATTGATTGTAGGTTGGCTTGACCCAGATATCATTTTTAGAGTCTCTATTATTTTATTCTTCAGGCTTTCTATATTCATTGAAATAAAAAGAAAAAAATAATCAGTTTATATTCCTTTCTTGGTTGTAGGATAGTGATGCAGCTAATTACTGTTTCTTGTCCAACGAGGTTGTACATCAAGAGAGACCACATACTATAATTGTTTTATTTAAAATTAAAATTACATTTATTTTTAATTTGAACATTTATGATTAAGATGGCAATTTGGTCGAACGAACTCTAGTGCAGATTAAGAGTGAAAATATATACCAAAAGGGAACAGTGGCCAAAATATTACGTGTGGCAAAAAAATAAGCCAAATTGTCACACATCCAATAAAATTTTTCGGAATATCACGCGGCATAATTCACAGGCACTCTAAGCGAAGTAATTCACTGGTGCTCCTTACGAATTATGTGGCATGGATCTCGCTGTGGTTGTTTGCAAATTCTGTTGGCTGGTAGTAATTCGTGGTTAGTTATTTTGTTTTATTTTTGTGTTTCTATTTTTTGTAATTTGTATTTTAATTTTGTGAATATATTTAGTATTTATGTACTTTTAGTTTGTTAAATACTATTTATGTTGGAGATTTAAAACATTAGCTTAAAGGATATTTAATGTTAGTTTATTATTATTAAGTTATAGGATATATGATGGACTTATAGAAATATTAGAGTGACTTTTTCTTATGTTGAAGTACATAATTTAATTTATTTAAATAAATTTAATATATAGTAACACTAATCAAATTATTTATATATTATAGTTGATCAATATACGAAATTAGAGGACACGTGTCATCCCTTGGGTAATTCGCTTAACTATTTTAAATTTAATTAGAACAGAAGTCGTAAATATATTTACGATTATGAAACCATCTGACTTCAATTTTTTTCAAATTAATTAAATAATATATTTGAAGTAATTATTTATTTAATTTAATATAATTTAAAAAAAAGTTGTTATTAATTTAATATATTTTTTTTATTATTTGAGTAATTTGAAAAGGCAAATAAATTTATATATATTTTTTAATAACATGTAATTTTAATTTGAAAAATAAAATTTAAATTTTAGGTTGTTTGAAAATTAATAAATTGGATAGTTATATATTTTAATAAATATATAATTTTAATTATTAATTTATATATATTGTTTTTTCTATAATTTTTAAAAGTAGTAAACATATATACGACTTTAAAGTTGTATATATATTTACGACTTTAAAGTCGTATAAAGTTTTGTTTCGTTTTTTTGCTATCCACACCCCTGACTTTAAAGTTGTTTTCTTTTTTTTCTATCTACACCCCCTCCCACGATTTAAAGTTGTAAGATTGCTCGGACTTCAAAGTCATGCACAGTAAATAATTACTAAATGCACCTAGTATTTGATAAGTTTGTCCATAAAAATTGAAAATGACTAATTACACCCTTTTTTATTAAGTATAGTTCAATCTTTTCTTTTAAATCTTAAATTTTAAATGGTAATATTTTTAAAATATACCTCAAATAATTATCACATTGTGTTAACAAAAGGCAAAATTATTATATTTGTAAAAATTCATCAACAAAATCAATATATTTAATTATGAAAATCAAAATAACTATATGTTATGTCATGTTTTACAGGTTAAAATTATTTCTAAAATATTTTCATCCAACAATCAATCTATCAAAATTTAAATTTTAACATTACTACAAAAAGTTACAAAATTAATTAAAAAATTAAATGTAATTCAATGTAATTACAAGAAACCCCACATAATTCGCTACCATGCCAAGCGAATTTGACACGTGGAATCTGTGCCACTCAGAACGTACTTCACTACTCTGTATAGCGAATTTGGTTTGCCAATCGCGTAGCTCCAACTCAGCCATTGTATTTCGCTGATACTGCCAACGAAGTATGTGGTGTGGCATTTTGGCAATTTTTTTGGATGCATGGCATTGTGGCTTATTTTTTGCTCTATGCACCCTCCAAAAGACTTGAATGGACACAAATACCCTTCACTAGTATAAGAGTATACTTTAGTCTAGGCATGACAGCGGGATCCGAACCCGTGAATACCCATCCGAATCCGTCCTGATTTTAACTGGGAAAAACTGAGTTTATCGGGTTCGGATTCGAATTCAGATTTCCCTCGAAAGCCAAAAGCGGGGGCGGGTATGGGATTACTTATACCCGCCCCAGTCTCATAATAAATAATAAAAAAAAAGAAAGAAGAAAAATTATTTTGTAATTTTTTTAATTGAATTGATTAATTTTGTTTTATATTTTTTAAATTATAATCTCATATTTTAAATATGGTTTTGTTATTGTTTTTTATTATGTAATTAGCATTTTCATTCGATTTTTTAATAAAAAATTATATTATTTTTTAATTTTTTTAAATTTTAATCAAATAGCAGGAGCCATTCCGTTGCCACTTGCCATGCCTACTTTAGTCCTTATTTTTTTGACTATTTTTTTGTTGTATTTTGGATCCTCACTGTTAGAAGTGAGTTCTCTTTCTATTGTATTGTATGTTAACTAACTAAAGTTTGTTAGAGTTAATTGATAATTAGCATAATTATCAATATAAATTCTCATGTACCAACTTTTCAATTGGGTTTTCAAGATTGATCTATCTCCGTTTTCTCTTCTCTCTTCTTTTTTATCAATTCCATTATGGTATTCAGAGCTTAGGTTGAAACCTAGCCATCAGTCATGACTTCTGATTCTTTTCCTCCTCCCCTCACCCAGTGGTGGATTTACATTAAATATAATTATCTAATATTTATATATTTTATTCTCCAATTTTATATATTTAAATATATTTATAATAAAATTATGTTCAATATTTACTCTAATTAAGTGTGTGCATGATAATAATTATTAATTTTTATTTTTTTAAATAAAATTGTCCCACTGATTCTAGATCCGTCAGTGTCCCCAGCCTTCGTCGTCTTCCTCGTCGGCGACTTCTTCGAAGCATTTTTCGCATTTGATTTCTTAGAAACTACATACGACAAATTATCTTCTATGGCTTCAATAAGTTGAGCCTGTGATCTAGAGTCACATCTTCATCACTTTCTTGTTAATCCATTGATTCCATAGAAATATGCCTCTGTTGAAGATCGCGATTCTGATACAACTACTAATGCATATCGCGTTTGGGAAGAACAAGAACAATTCCTTCTTGTTTGGCTCCAATCGACCATTTCTGGTGATATGCTTAAGCGTGTTATTGGTTGCAAATTGTCACGGCAGTTATGGGAGTCTTCAATCGCATTTTCAATGTCTTACTTGGTCTCGTGTTCGTCAGCTTGGCAACAAACTCCGATATCTCTCCCTTGGTAATCATCGCTCCATCACTGATTATCTTCTTTATGTTCAAAATATGGTTAGTGAACTCACTTCGATTGATGAATTGATGTTCAAAATATGACTCGTCCATCTTAGTGATTAGTACAATATTTGATCCTCTCTTATTGATGGAGTTGAAACTATTTTTCTAGAGCCTGAGTCGCACATTGAAAGGTCTTGCAAGCGAACCCTAGGTTCCATTAATCTTATTGAAGGTACCTTTGGCAGTTCGTCTCTGGAGAATTCCACTACTCCTAATTCTGCCAAAATAATGAACCCTAATTCTCAGGTACATGTCAATTTGACTTCTCAAACTTACCAATGATTATACTGGAAATCGGTTTTTCAGTGGTCGTGGGGTCGAAACTTTGGTAGTCATAGCCGTGATGGTCGTAATCCAGGACGTGGTGGTGGTGGCAGAGGTCCTTTCTCTAATGTTCAGTGCCAAATATGTTACAAGAGTGGACATGGTGCATCATTTTGTTATCATCGTCTTGATGAGAACTATGTGCCAACTCTTCTCCATATGCTTCATTTTTCAATGGACTTCTTTTGCTTTTCCCTCACAACAAATTCAGTATGCATAACCTATTCAGTATGTGGTTTCGTCCTCTCAATATGCTCAACCTGTTCAGTATGTTGCTCAACCCAGTATTTCAAGCTCCAAAACAACAAACCAACTCTCCTTAGATTTTTCTGACTAGTTCTGTTGCCACACCTTCTTAGAGTTGGTAAATCTTGATTTTGGTGCTTCTCACCATGTGACCATTTTGTCACAGAACATTCAGCAAATAACAACTTTTGAAGGACCTGATCAAATTACTATTAGAAATGGTCAGGGCCTTAATATCAATTCCTTAGGTTTATCAACCTTTTCCTCTCCTATTAACCCCCAGTTTTACCTTCTTCTGAGTAATCTTTTGTTTGTTCCCTCTATTACAAAAAATCCCATTAGCGTCAGTCAATTTTTTAAAGACAATAATGTTTATTTTGAGTTCCACTCATTTATCTGTCTTGTTAAATCACAGGATACTAAGTTGATTCTACTGGAAGGGTTTGTGGGAAGTGATGGCCTTTATCAGTTCCCTTATCTCTTTGCTTCCTTGCCTTAGTTTAAGTCTTCCTCAAAAAGTTTTTATTCATCCCTTTCAAACAATACTTCTGTTGTAAATACAACTACTTCTAGTACTGAGTTTCCTATTGTGTCTTCAAATAATATTGTTGTTGTTAATCCTGTTGTTAATACAACATCTTGTAATTCTTTCTCTTTTGCTATTTGGCATTCTAGACTTTGTCACCTTAGTGTTGATGCCAGGAAAACTGTGTTTAGACTTTGTAATCTTCACAACGTTAATAAAAATTCTTTAGATTTTTGTAATCATTGTTGTATTGGGAAGTCTCATATACTCTCTTCCTCTAGTTCTCTCACTGTCTATGAAGAAACTTTTGATCCTATTTTTACTGGTCTTTGGGGTCCTGTACCATTTCCATCTCCTTCGGGTTTTAGGTATTATGTTACTTTTTTGGATGCTAATACCATATTCACTTGGTTTTACTTGCTTAAAAATAAATCTAATACCTTAGAAACTTTTAAACTGTTTAAAACTAGGGTTTCAAATCAGTTTAATTCTTCTATCAAGGTTGTTCAGTCAGATTGGGGGAGGGGAGTTCATACCCTTTACTAGGTTTTTGGAGGAACATGGCATTCAAAATATACTCATTTTTCGCTACACTCATCACCAAAATAGAGTAATGGAATGCAAACATAGATACATAGTGGAGCTTGGCCTTACTTTGATGTCTCAAGCTAAGTTGCATCTTTGCTATTGGGATCATGCTTTTATTTCTAGTGTCTATCTCGTCAACAAATGCCTTTATTTGCTATTGCTAATGAGGTTCCTTATCAAAAGTTGTTTAACAAACAACCAGATTACTCTTTTTTAAGTGTATTTGGTTGCTCTTGTTTCCCTTTACTAAGGCCTTACAACAAGCACAAGCTATAGTTTAGATCTCAAGAATGTGAGTTCTTAGGATATTCTCCTTCACACAAAGGTTACAAATGTCTTGTTGTTGATGGTAGTCGGTAGACTCTATATAAAGATGTAACTTTCAATGAAAACAGTTTTTCCTGACCTAACCATTTTCCTAAACCTTCTTTAACTACCTTTGAGGTTCCAGACCCTACCTCAATCCTCATTGTTTTGTGTACCACCCAAACTGCATCTTCCACTAATGTCACTAGCCATACTACATCTTCACCATCAACTTCTCTAGATTTGTCCAACCCACAACCAACCACTTCATCCACTAATCATGATACTTAGTACTTTACTACCAATATTGATCAACCTTAAAAATTGATAACCTTCCCTCAACTGACACAGTTCCTGCCTTAGTCAGACCCACAAATACCCATCCCATTTGCACTCGTGCAAAATCTAGAACTGTCAAACCTAGAATTAACCCTACCCTTCTCCTTGCCCATCTTGAACCGAAGTCTACTAAAGTAGCTTTGAATGATCCCTCCTAGCACTTAGCCATACAAACTGAATGTGCAACTTTAATCAAGAATGCCACTTGGTCTTTGGTTGATCTCCTGCCCTTTGGAAATGCCATTTGATGTAAGTGGGTGTTAAGAGTGAAGGAGAATCTTAATGCTTCCGTCAACAAGTACAAAGCCAGGCTTGTTGCCAAGGGCTTCCGCCAACAGTTAGGCTTTGATTACAAGGAGACCTTTTCCCTTTTAATAAAGCTAGTAACTGTCAGACTTGTACTCTCTCTTTCCATTTCTAACAATTGCCTCCTTCCGTAGCTTGATGCCAACAATGCCTTTCTCCATAGCATTCTTGAAGAGGAGGTATACATGTCCTAACCCCCAGGATTTATGTCTTCTAACAAGCATCAAGTGTGCAAGTTACACAAATCTATTTATGGTCTTAAGCAGGCACCTAGGGCCTGGTTTGATAAACTTAAAGCTACTCTTCTCGGCTTCAATTTTTCTTCTAACAAGTGTGATCCATCACTCTTTGTTTTTTCAAAAAATGCTTATATTGTCTATAAATTAGTCTGTGTAAATGACATTATCATAACTGGAAATAGCACAAAACTCATTCACTCACCTGTTGCTCAACTTAATTATGTCTTCTCTCTCGAAGATCTTGGTGATTTAGATTATTTTTTGGGAATAGAAGTGCAAAGGAAATCAAATGGATCCATTATTCTAACTCAATCAAAATACATCAGAGATCTCTTGGCCAAGACTAAAACGGATGAGTCTAATCCTATATCTTCTCCTATGGTTGGAGGCTTCAAGTTAATCAAGCTTGGCTATCCAGATTTCTCTTATCCTACAATGTACAGGTCAATAGTTGGGGCTTTGCAGTATGCTACTATTACAAGTCGTAAGATTTGTTTCTGTTAACAAGGTTTTGTCAGTATCTCTAAGGGATTATGTTTTCAGGCAGCTTCTCTCCAGCGTCCCTTTCCTCTTCATGCTTATTGTGGCACTGAATGGGCCTTTGATCTTGATGAAACATGGGCCTTTGATCTTGATGAAAGGAGGTCTAGCTCTAGTGCTACTATTTTTCTTGGACCCAATCTCATTTCTTGGTTGTCCAAGAAACAGTATGTGGTCGCCAGATCCATAACTGAGGCAAAAGACAAAAGCATGGCTCTTATTGCAGCAAAGGTCACTTGGATTCAGTCCTAGCTGTCTGAACTTCAAGTTTCTCACTCTACACCTCTCATTCTGTGACAAAACCAACATTGTCTCATTAGCTCACAATCTTGTTTTACACTCTAGAACCAAGCATATGGAGCTGGATTTGTTTTTTGTCCAAGAGAAAGTTTTGAACAAAAAGGTTGATGTTGTTCATGTTCCTGCAATGGATCAGATTGCAGATGTTCTTACCAAAGCTTTGTCCCCTTCTTCCTTTATTTCTTTTAGGTTCAAGCTCAAAGTGGCTGAAAGACCTTCTTCCAACCCCTCTTGAACTTGCGGGGGAGTATAAGAGTATACTTTACTCCTTGTATGTTTACTCTTTACGTTGTATTCTAGATCCTCACTATAATTAGTAGTTAGTTCTCTTTCTATTGTATGTTAACTAACTCAAGTTCGTTAGACTAGTTGACAATTAGCATAACTTTATATAAACTGTCTTGTAACAACTTTTCAGTTGGGTTGAATAATGCATGATTTCTCTATCTCAGTTTTCTCTTCTCTCTTATTTCTCTCAACTACATTAACTAGGCACCCCTGTAGCACCACCCCTACCAAATTCATTCTCATCTCTCACCCCAAACTCATGTCCCTCATCATTTTTTCTAGATTGTATTCTCAAGGTGTTATTCCTCTAGGCATGCTTCCCTTTCTCATTAGAGTTAATTTCAGATCGAACCACGACTCATTTGGAATTGTTGTACATCTTTGATGATGTTGTCGATCTCATTGTTAAGAGTGTCGTGATGGTGGAGGATGCTTTTGTTTTGGTTAAGAATAAGCCCGATTTGGGGGTTTGTCGGTGTTTTTCTACAACATAGGTGTGGTTGTGTAAGCTTTCTAAGGAATTGGAATGATTTTTCCTTTGAAAAGTGAGATAGGGACCAGGAGATGTTCTGTGGGGTTTGGGGGATGGAGTTGATTTCATATGAGGGACAAGAATGGGTTTGGGGTGAGGCGCGAGAATGTATGGGTGGTGCAAGGTGAAAAAGTAAACTATGTGTGGAGTCAAATTATGTTAAAGGAAAAATAGAACAAGGTTTGACACCCTATTTTGAAATACCTATTCTAAAAAATTGTATTCTAAGATTAATTATCCCTATTCCTGAAAAGTTATTCTGGAATAACTATTTTAGAATAGAATAGGGATAAGTAATCTGAAAACCTCTTGTGGAATATAATTTTCATAATTTAGAATAATTATTCTGAAATGGGGATACACTTTCTGGAAAATTATATTCTAGAAAAAATTATTTTTTGAAATAACTATTCTGGAATGGAATAGGGATAAGTGATTTGGAAATTCTAAAACGTTTGGAGGCTCAGGAAGAATAAAAAAGGACTATAGAAAGTAATTGTGCAATAATATACAAGAAAATATTGTCCTTATTCTATAGGACTCACACCTTTTGCACACTATTTTAATTCAAAAATTAATATTCTATTTATCTCCTATATTTCTCTACTCTAAACCAAATACACCCTATACACCCTAAGTGTGAAAATACGCAAGAATGTTTGTTGCCTACAGCCTAGTACATTTAAGATCGAGTCTTATTATTTGCACCCAACTTTTCCATTTTTTTTTTTTTTGTTGGAAGTTCTCTCAAGATCACAACCTCATCAGTTGTTGCTCTCATATATCTTAATTTCATTCTCTTTTGTGCACAAATGATTCCTAAATGATATTTTATTGTTGTTCATTTCCTTCTCCTTGCTCTTTGAGTTCGTGTCTCTTCATTCTTGTTTAATGTGGCAATTGTTCTTCTTTTTCTCTGGTGAGCAGTAAGCATTTCGACACATTTTGTTGGAATATAATTTTCAAAGTGTATCTATTGCATTCCAAAAATTACATCTGGGAATTTTTTAAATGTTAAAACTTTGCTGAATTTTATTTCTAGAATGCAGTAGATAATTTAGAAAATAAATTTTGAATTTTTTTTTTTGTTGTTTTTCACCTCTTTCACTCTTTTCCTCTATGAATCTTTCTTTAAAAAGGCTTTGTTTTTCACATTATAAAAAATCAGAATTATGAAACCACATTTCTCTGGCTAGAGATTCTCTGCAGGTGCAGACTATTTATGCCGTCTTTTGAAAGTACAGCTGAATAAAAAATGGGATAAGTAAATATAAATTGGTAGAAATAATCCCACACAAATCTTTATTGCAATATCAATGAATGAGTCAACAAGATATAACATTATAATACAGAGGTAAAACCCTCACCCTCAGGTATAAACTACAATTTTCTACATTTAATAACAAAATGCGACACAATAGAACAAGAAGCCAACACTGACATGACCTGAAAAACAATAACAAGATGAACCATAAATCAACATTCTGAATTGCATCCACATATAACTATAAATGAGCACAAACACCTATTTAGAAACTCTATTCAATTCAACGTGTAAAAAACAAATGAAATAAGTAAATTGCTACTATTCATGCACAAGATCCATTTTGTTAATGAGAAATCACCAACTTACAAAAATATGATTGAGTACCAATTTAGATTTTTTTTACGTAAAAATCTGAATTCAATAGGAAAAGAAAAGAAAAAGTATTATGAAATAAACATGATCCATCCAATGATATAACCAAAATTACAGTCTACAACTTGGATGATTCAAGAAAGAATATTCTTTACTTTTCAGCACTAACCATACATTTAGAATATCTAAAAGTATTACAAAAAAGATGGTTGTTCGTGTTATCTTGTCCAGATAGAGTGCCTAGATATAGATCCGAAAAGCAAATCCAACAAGAATTGATACCTTACCACTTGGAAGGATATAACTTTAAAATGTTAAACCTGTAGAAGAATTGCAACACGAGATTTGTCACGTACTCTTAAGAAAACTTCTAATGCATCAAAAAGGTTTCAAGACCAAATAGTACAGGAAAATGCATCATAAAATAAATGCCATCTTTTACCATTCGTTACAACTTTTACCTCTAAATTTCCACCATGGAGTCAAGGTGAACATACTCAATCAGCCTGCAAATACCACAGATGAACATCAATTCCTAGATAAGTTTGCAGTTCAAATGGCATGATCATAGAATTTGATGTGATGACCAAATAATCAATTGGTGCTAGTGAAAAGTTGATCATATATAATTTAATGTTGCTCTTTATACTTCTCGGGAGTTCCTCACGTGTCTGGCAAGCGAAAAAACAGTCATTGCATTGATGCAAAGACTACAGGTACAGAAAGATCAAATGGAATGTAAATTTTTATTCGAACTTCTGTTTAAACTTGGGGGTTGAAACTTAAGAAAGTTCCAAAAACTTCTTTCTTAACGTACACTTTCCTTAGGAAACCAGTAAGTAGTGTGGTAGGAAGACAATGTCCACACGCATCTAACTGGTTGCATCGCAAGTTTGCTAATCTTGATATTAACATATGCACAACGTAGGCTTTATACTTTTTACAAAAGTTGATTCAAAAGGAAGTAGTGTGATCAGAAGAGTAGATTGCACTTGAGGGTTAACAATGTTTGAGGGCTAAGGCTTCATACAATTTTCTTAACATAAAATGGCAAGTTTTATTTTAATCAGAAAAGTAGACCGCACTTGAGGGTTAAGAATGTTTGAGGGGAGGCTTCATACAATTTTATTAACATACAAAGGCGAGCTTTGCCATTTAAGAACGCACCATAATTTTTTTTTTTTCTTTTGTTTGTTCTCAAAAGCGTAGGCTGAGAGCCAGCAATTGATTCATTATTAAAAGTTTAAAAGCTTACATGAAAGGGCTATGCAAGCAGGGCTTACTGTATTCATATTTGAGTGTACTTGAGAGTTGAGTTATGCTGTTATCTCTATATGAATGAATGTTAATCTTTAAATAAAATTTTGTTCTTTATGAACCTTAACATCCCTATCTATTCTTTCAGTCATGTCACCTATATCTTTATTTTCTCAAAAATAAAATAAAATGAATCCCATCATTAATATATGGTATATAAAACAAATAAATTTTGATAAAGAGAAGGATAAACAAAGTTCTTTTGCAGTGCATAAGAAGAAAAATCATAATGTATACAAAGTTAAACATCTTAAAATATCCATGCAATGCAGGAATTCATCACTAGTTAAATTATAGTATACAACATATTGTAATCCCAGTCATATACCTTACTAATTAACAAGGAAGACAATGATTCCCAATTTTTGTCTTTGATACAAAATGGAACTTGTACATATAAAGTTTTGACATAAGGCGAACATAGTGATTTACCTTCTCATTCTTTGGACCAAAAATTCCTTTGACTGTCTCAAATACCTCTTCGATAGGCCTTGCAGCATCAATCTAAAAGAAAAATTTATGTGATGCCCTTAGTACCAAAGGAATCGAACTAATAAAAAGTAGGGTAGAAGCACAACTATCAATTACCTTGCGAACTTTTCCCTTTGCATCATAATAATTAATCACGGGAAGACTAGACTCCAAGAAAACCTTAAATCGCTTCCTTATTGTCTCAATATTGTCATCTTCTCTACCCTTTATAATTGAGAAAAAGTCTCAAGTGACGACTAGCACAAGGAAATACAAAAAAAAAAAAAAAAAAAAAAAAAAAAAAAAAAAAAAAAAAAAAAAAAAAAAAAAAAAAAAAAAAAAAAAAAAAAAAAAAAAAAAAAAAAAAAAAAAAAAAAAAAAAAAAAAAAAAAAAAAAAAAAAAAAAAAAAAAAAAAAAAAAAAAAAAAAAAAAAAAAAAAAAAAAAAAAAAAAAAAAAAAAAAAAAAAAACTCAACCTGGTTCCTACTAAGAAGTCGCCTCTCCATCTCTTCCTCAGGGCACTCAAAAAATAGGACAAATGCTGGCTCTATTCCTGTCTGCAAAAGCCATAATGCATTTTAGAAATCAAAGTTAGTACAATTATCTATATTTGAATAATTTGAATTAAACAAGCTTTATTGGGGGAATTGGAAATCAAAGTTAGTACAATTACCACTTTTTCAAATGCTGCACGGTTTTCCTCATTGCGGGGAAAACCATCAATAAGAAATTTGTCATTGCCACTTTCCTGCATCGCTTTTTGTAAGAGCTTAATTGTTACCTCAGAGGGAACAATTGTTCCTTCTTTAATCATATTCTGAATCATTGTACTGTCAAACAACAGAAATAAATTTGTTAATACTAAATGATATGGACTATTTAAGCCCAACAATACAAGATGTTAGACTAACAATAGTGCTCACTGCTCAACAGTCAAAGTTGGAAATGAATAATCAGTATAGGGAAATACATATAAGAACTGAATGCAAGCAGAACTTGGTAAGCAATACGTGAGAATATATAATTAGATATTTCCCAGAACATGAAAATGAATAAGAAAATTGTATGTGGAAACAAAGTCCTACTCAGAAAAACAAAAAATGCAAGAGTTCTAGACAAAGAAATAGGGCAATACCAAAGAAATGAAACCTCCAGAAAACACACCCCACAACAGGAATAAGATATTCCAGTTTTGCTATTACCATAGCATTTCTCAAATATCTAGCCCAATGCATCGAAAAATTGATGCAAACAAAACACATCCACCAATTCTCCAGACACAGAAAAAATCTTCAATGTAATTATTGAATTTGTGACCCCTCAAAAACCCAGAAAGGAGTAATGGGTCTACCATCATGTGTTACAAGGCGGCCGCCTCCACTAACCAGAAAATTCTAATATGTTCAAAATTGCAATTATGACCCATGGTATAATAATTCCCATAGCCTCCATAACTTTTATTTACTAGAAATACAAGAGATTAGTCCTATGAAATTTATGAAAAAATAAAACCTAGTGTGGGAAAAAACATTTTGGTACATTGGAAATTATTTTCAATTTAGAATCCTAGTACCAACAAGAGTTGCAAAAATATAATTTTGCTGAAATTTCTCATTATTAGTGTGCTACATCTTTCTCATGAGATTTATTCAGATAAGTGATTTTTCTATAACAAAAATAGGTTTTTCCTGTACAAGTATAATTTTTTTTATAAAAAATAAAATGAAAGTGCACTACCTATTGAACACTAGTCAATTGATGTTTTTAATACATAGACAGGAGAAGGAGAGACTGTAAATGGTCAGTCCAGATCAGGTTTATAAATCTTCGCCGATCAAAAAAAAAAAAAAAAGGTTTATAAATCTTCACTAACATATTAACATGAAGACATGAATATAACGCGTACCCATTTTCAGAACCAGATTTGATCTCTGCTCGCAGAAGATCGCCAGCACTGAGGTGAGTATACCCAAAATTTTCGACAATATTTGCACATTGGGTACCCTTTCCACTGCCTGGGCCACCTATATCATTATCATTATCAGATCAATAACCAACTTAAGGAAGTCAGAAAAATCCACTGTAAATTCCATTGAACACATTAGACATAAATGGATAAATGAATTCACTCTTCAAAAGAAAAGAGAACTCAACAAAAACTGATATGTGCTAAACCATTAAATTAGTGATTGCAAGAAATTTATAAAAAGTAAGAATCAGTGTGACTGTCAAACCATCAAAATGTGTGGTGTGATTTATCATGTTAAAGGAATATTATGGCATGCAAGTAGTATGTTGTTTCTTTCAAATTTTTCTTTTCCAAAGTGAAAGTTCAATAATAAAAACTGATAGTGTTTAGTTGAATAGTAAAAATTTGTATTGTACTTCCAAACTAATCAGTCAAATTTCTAGTCTAGAAGGTAAGAAAATTCTGCAACTAAACTAAAAAACAATTAACTGCAGATTCAGGTTTCGCAAAACAGCTCACAATTTGTAAAATGAAGCAATGAAGAAAGAATTAAGGGATTTAAAAAGCCTGTTAAGTAGAAGTTAACAAACTCAAAAAAAAAAAAAATAATAGTGTTGAATAGTAAAATTTGTGATGTACTTCCAAACTCATCAGTCAATTTTTTGTCTAGAAGATAAGCATTTTTCTGCAAATAACCTAAAAAACAATTAACTGCAAATTCAGGTTTTGCAAAACATCTCATCAATTGTAAACTGAGGCAATGAAGAAAGAATCAAGGAACTTAAAAACCCATTAAGTCAGTCCAATTATAATTTTAATTTTACTAAAATTTAAATATATTTGGTATTACATTAGCATCTTACCAGTAAACTACAACATGAACTCTTCAATAGTCCAAACTATTATTATTGAGTAGAACACACAGGGAATATAACATGGAATTACGGAGAGTGAAGGGTCATCTTCAACAATTTGAAACAAACTCATATGCACTAGAATTTGATTGAAAGCTCATTTAGAGGGAGAATGACTATGGAGAGTTGGAGATCCTTAACTTCAATTTAATCAATAACTGCTTACCTAACACAAAAACAACTGTAGGATTTTTCTCTAGGAGGCTTCCATTTGCATCCTAGAATGAATGATTAAAAAAAGTAAGTCAAAATATACATTAAAAGTTCATATCATCACAACACAAGAAAAGGTTATAAATCAAAGTTTAAAGCTTGTATTGGTTTTAGAAAAAGAAGGAAAAAAAAACTATATCTTGCTGGACATAGTACCAGCATTGCCCAATCAAGGAAAAACATTTTCAATGTTCAAACCTTCAAATTCTGAATGAATGTAAAAGAATCATGAAAAATATTCACTTAAACCTGATTCAAAAAATGACCAGTGAAAATGCAAAAATGCTAGAAGTGAATCCACATGTGTAATAACCATGAATACCTTGTTTGCAGCTTCAACAGTTCCCATTAGTAGCAACTAAAAATGGGTTTATCTGTAAAGGCAAAAATTCACAAATATATAAAAAGATGAGTCAAAGAGAAATCACCTACGTCAAGGAATCTTGCACCTATCATACAAGTATATTCGTTCTGTCTCATTACTCATTAACACATTCCAGAAAAAACATCATATTTAATAAGCTTAAGTTCCATATAGCAAAGAAGTCATTGCACTACTGCCATTAAATTATGGATATATGATAGAACTGGACCAGGCACAGAAAAGAAAGAATGAATCTTCATTGAATCTTCGAGACTAGCTCCTGCTGTACAATTGTGATTATTCGAGGATCACAGCCTCCATATACCACTCAGGCACCTTTTTCCCATTGCATCTCATCTATTTATAGCTTCCCTCCTATTAGTTAGTTATAACTAACTCAGCCTTAGTTATACTACCTGTTATAACTGCTATATTACTATCTAAACCCCCTAAAATAGGTTTTACCCCAGCTCCCACTCTTATCAATATACTTCTGCTAAAAAAGAGCAATTTAATCTTATGCACTACAATATTCTATATCGTCACGTCCTTAAATAGTTGATATATTCACCAAAAAAAAATTCAGCTCACTCACTAGTCCCATTCACTATTTAACAGATCAAAACCGACATGCAATACTCTCTTCAATTTTCCATTAAACATTTCACTCAATTTCATGCCAGGCATTGCATAGTCTAAATCAGACATGCAGTACTCTCCTTTAATTTTTCATTAAACTTTTCACTCAATTCACATATAATATTCTAAATCCTCACATGCTTACGTAGTTGAACAATTCACCAAAAATTTCAGCTGATTCACAAGTCTCATTCACTGTGCAACAGATCAAGACAGACAAGCAATACTCTCATTTAATTTTCTATTAAACCTCCATGCAAGGAATTGCCGTTAACCAAAACCGGAATCAAAACATAGATCTATAGAAAAGAAGCCAAAACAACAGTTCAGACCCAAAAAAATAGATTTTCATCATTTTTTGAATCCATTTTTAAAGAATTAAAAAAAAAACGAAACAATTTCAACTTATCACTTTAACAACTAGCATAGCACATCAACAAAACTAAAAAAAAAAAAAAAAGAAAGAAAAAAGGAACAAGAAAAAAAAAACCAAGCAATGGAAAAATCACCACAAACTGAAAGTAAGATCACGAACTGCCAAATCAATTTTTAAAAAATTAGCTAAATTTTCATTTTCCAGAAGCGGCAACAACACAGACATGCAACACTCCCATTCAATTTTTACATTAAACCTTTACTCAATTTCATGCAAGTCATTGCCGTTAACAAAAACCGACACCAAAACTTAGATCTATAAAAAGAAACCAAAATAAAAGATCAGACACTAACATGCAAAAGAATTAAACTAAACAACTAGCAGAACCATTACATCATAAACAAAAAAGCGAATAAAATACTAAAAAATGAAAGAAACAAATTCACAAAACTGAAAGTAAGATCACGAATCGCCGAATCAATTAAAATCCAGCTAAATTTTCATTTCAGCAGAACGGTATCGAACAACGCGTAAAGCGAATCAAGAAACGCGAGAAACACTAACATGCAAAAGAATTAAAATAAACAACTAGCAGAACCATTGCATCATAAACAAAAATTGAATTAAAAAAACTAAGAAACGAAAAAAATCACAAAACTAAAAGTAAGATGACGAATCGCCGAATCAATTAAAATCCAGTTGAATTTTCATTTCAATACAACGGAATCGAACAATGCGTGAGCGAATCGAGAAATAAAAGAAGCGAGAAAAGCCGCGGATCGGAGATCGACGGGGTCAGATCTCGGCGAGATTCGAAGAGATCTCTAGAGAGAACGAGCGCGAAGTGAAACGAAAGAGAAAATCGAAACTGAAATTCAACGGAGATTCGGAGTTAGGTCATACCTTTCGCGCGATGGAGAATGAGAATGAGAGAGAGAAAGAGAGAAAACGATGGAAGAATGAATGTGGAGGGGAATTTTGTGATATTTATAGAGTTGGAAGAAGGAAGAGGAATGAACGAAGATGTGTGGATTTTTTTCTTTGGGAAAGGAGAAAGAGAGAAGTGAAGTTGACGAAGGAGGATGACACAAAGGTCGTTTTTAATAGTCGGTAGGGGCAAAATGGGAAAGTTGGGTGGTGTTTGCGTGATTGTAACGGCTACAATGCACGCTCTTTTCGGGAACGAAGGACTTGTGGATCATGATTTCCCTTCAAAGGAGGCAGGTGGTCCCAAATTCTTGTATTAACAACCATTTTACTCTTTTCATTTTTTTATCATAAATATGTTTTTATCGGTGGCGTCTAATATGAACCCGTAAGTTTAGGGATTCATGGGTGAATCAGCGTTTTTCACTTGTTATCACAGGTAATTGACCGGAAACAAAAATACACAATAGAAGAAAAAAAAAGATAAATTATATTTTATTAGAGAAGATAAATTATATTTTATTAGAGAAAGATTACCGGTTTATTAGGTTACAGGTTTTAAATAAAAAAAAGGCTACTTATTGAACCGGTAAAAGTGTAGAAAAATTATTTCCTAATATTATCAACTTTTTTCCCACAGCCATGCGTTTTGTGGCACTGACATGTCGTTCATTTTTCAAAATGATTTAAAGTATATAATAACTAAAATGGATTTTATATATTTTTTAATTTGTTTTTTTGAATTTATTTAATTTCATTTAATATTAGAATATATTTTTGAATATAATCATGTAAAAAAAAAACAAGAACTACCATTACGACATTGAAGTCATAATGGTGTTTACGAAACCAGAACAACAAGAACTACCATTACTTTTCTACATCGGTTCTGTAAAAAACTGATGTCAAAATAGATTAACATCGGTTTTTGGTACTTACAACATCGGTTTTGTCAAAAACCGATGTTGAACTGTCTTTTGACATCGGTTTTTTACAGAACCGATGTAGAAAGTTTCCTTATGTCATAATCCAATATCGGTTTTTTTACCAAAAACTGATGTTAATCTAGTTTGACATCGGTTTTTTTTATCAAAAACCGATGTTAATCTATTTTGACATCGATTTTTTACAGAACCAATGCAAAAAATTTCCTTATGCCATAATACAACATCGATTTTTTGGTAAAAAACCAATGTTAATCTACATAAAACAACATTAGTTTTTACTAAAACCACATATTCCAATGTTTAAAATTTTAACTATATGTAACGTTAGCTTTTAGATAAAAAAAACACAACTACGTTAGCTTTTATAAAATTTTAAAAATGTTTACGACTTTAAAGTCGTAAAGTATACAGTGCAATTAATTAAGTTTACGACTTCCAACAGTAACTTTAATTAAGTTTTTTTTATTACTTTCTATTTTATTTTTAAGTTTTTTTAAAATTAAAAGTGAAATTAATCTATTTAATAAATTAATCTAATTAAAATTGAAATTAATCTATTTAATATTTAAGTTTCTAAAAATTATTTAATTAAATTAATATAAAAAACTATAAAAAGAAAATAATAAAAAACTTAAGAATAAAAAAACTTAAAAAGAAAAAGTAAAACTGCCAACAGTACAATTATTTTTGTTTTTTATTACTTTTTAAATCTTAAGTTTTTTAAAAATTAAAAATCAAATTAATCTATTTAATAAATTATTCTAATTAAAAATAAAATTAATCGATTTAATATTTAAGTTTTTAAAAATTATTTAATTAAATTAACATAAAATAAATAAAAAAAAGTAATAAAAAACTTAAGAATAAAAAAAACTTAAAAAAAGTAATATAAAACAAAAAATAGTGCACATACGACTTTAAAGTCGTAAACGGATCTCCAAAAGCCTACGTTTAATTTTTTCCATTTTTTATTATTATTATTTTTTCTTCCGGTCATGAACCGGCATTTATGGGTAAAAAGGAGTGGTTCACGGGTGAGTCCGTAAATGGGGTGGTTCATATTAGAATTGACCGTTTTTATCATGTAAATTTATGTTTTTTAATTTTAGTATAAATATTTTTATTGATTTTTTTTGGTAAACTATTGATTTTTAGTTATTATAAATTTATTCTATTTTAATTTTAATTTTTGGAGTTTTTTTTCATTTTTAATTCTTACTATAAATTTGTTTTTTTTTTTATTTTAGTCTTTTTAATATTTTAATCTTTTTACTTTTAATACCCGTAAATTTGTGTTTAGCGAGACAAAATTGATAAAATATAAAATTATATAAACTAAAAATAAACAATATCTTACATAAATCAAAATTAAAAATGCATAAATTTACAAAGACGAGAAATACATTAAATAACTTATATGGAATAAAATTAAAAATACACAAACTTAGTTTCAAAATCTAGGGACTAAAATAAATAATTTTATATATCATGAACTAAAAAAATATACATTCAAATTCAGGGAATAAAATAAATAATTTTAAATTTCAGGAAAAAAAATACACCCTTAAATTTAATGACTAAAACAGAAAATAATACAGACAGGTTGTGTTATATTTGTTATAATAATTCTATTAATATGTTATGGATCTATTATAATAATCATATGTTTATATTGTAGATATAGGATTTGTTAATTGGGTTTGTCAGTGTTACATGTTATGTTATAAGGATCTGTTATGAATGTGATATAACAGTATATAGAATCTGTTAATTGAGTTTGTTAGTTTGTTAGTAGAATTTCTACTAAATTCTATATAAGATTTTTTTTATTGCCTACCTTCAATAAGGAGAAACTACACAAAAGCAATCTCATAATATAAAGCTTTTTGAGTTTGTGACGAATATACACCCTCAAATTTGATGCATAAACATAGAAAATTTTCAAATTAAATAAATTTTGAAATTAAAATTCGTTAATTACGTTCATTTTTTCCATTATTTTTGTTAGAAAGTATAATATGATAATAAATTATATATTTAAGGGACTAAAATAACACTAATTTGCAATTTACTAATTAAGATTGACTTACCAGTTAGATATATAAAAAACAGTAATTTATTAATTTTAATTTTAATTATTTTGAACATCTTTCTAATTTCAAAAACTACTATAACAATTCCATTAAAAAAAACTACTATAATAAAATCTCACAAACACACGAACTAAAGTGTGAGAGTACCCATTCATACTACATTTTTTTTACAGATTCATACTACGTTTTAATCTTTTTAATACACAAGTGCAATCTTTTAATTGTTTAAATATTATACTATTTTTATTATTGAAAACACATCATATTATACTAGAAGTGTTTCTCTAAAAAAAATTAAATAATAAAAAATAGAAATTAAAAGTATAATTAATAAAAAATAACAGAATAAAAAAGTTAATAATATAAAAGTAGTGAGATGTTAATGTGAGTTAGAAGAAAATTTAAAAATTTAAGAAGTGATTTGAGAGAAAAAATGTTCAATAAAATGTGTATGAGATAATTTTCATTAT
>PYAF01001739.1:0-21451 GCA_007407185.1 Glycine tomentella | reverse complement strand
AAATTATAAGTTAAAAAAATTTAAGAACATGAATGTACTGGGTAGTTATTAGGAGAAGTAACAAAAATTTTGAAAATAACAAAGGATAAAATAATCTAGTGAAATATAATTCACCAAATGAAATATTCCATTTATTATTATTATTATTAGTAGTAGTAGTAGTATAGATGGATTATCAGTCTATTTATTCACAATTTTTTTTATTTTTAGAATTATTAGATTTTATATGTAGTTAGTATAATTTCTTATTGGAAAGTTTAGTGAGAGAGAAGTAACTAATTTGGAAGATTAAAATATACTAATAGTGAGATAATTTGCAATAATATAAGTTGAGAAATAAAAGAGGCCAAAAACAATATTGAGATGAAAACAGGATATCCCATTTATAATTATCGTAGATTGTAGATTGCTTCTGTAAAAAGGTTATGGTAAACGTTAGAAAAGGAAAAATATCAGTTAAATTTTCCACACAAAAAATCTGTATCAGTATAATTTGTTTTTGTTTGTAAAATAAAAAAGTATAATTTGTATTTTTATTTTTAAATAGCTTTCAATAAGAGTAAAGGGGGAAGAGAAACTTTGGAAGGTGGGTTTCTCTTTCTTCATTTTTCCCCGAATTACGCGAATAGAAAGCGTTGCCATTTGATTGTACGTGCCCTGAATATATTTATAAAATGTGGATATTAATAAAATATTCTTTGATTTTGTTTGATGCTCAAGCTCTGTCATATAATCTAATGAAAATTGAGTTTCATTTTTTTGTTGTTTCTTATTATACAAGTCTGGTTTGATAATTTTATAAGCCGAGCTTATAGATTGAAAAGGCAACAAGCTTTAAGTGAATTTTACTTAAGTTTTCCAAAGTTGAAAAGGATTGCAGTGACAAAAAGTAGCAACAAAAAAAAAAAAAAAACAGATACAATTTATTATGCATTTTCTCATTTTCAAGTAGTGTCCCAAGTCAAGACATTTTTTATCATTTATAAAAGGATAAATTTTTATATTGGTCTCTAAAAGTATAAGGTTAAGATAGATTAGTCTTTGCTAGATAAAAAATTAAAATTTAGTTTTCGAAAATGCAACAAGTGCAATAAATTTATCTCATTGTTAGATTTTATTCGTTAATTCAACTTAGTGACACCGGTGATCCCAATTGTAATAAGAGAGAATGTCACATGTGTTATGTTTAATTGGTGAGACTAATTTGTCGGTATATTACCAATGAATTAATTTGTCAGCTTAAAAAATTGTTAATTTTTTGTAGTTTAGTCTTTGGATTTAACAATTTATTGTTATTTTAGTCTCTCAACTTAATCACTTGAACTTAATTGTATTTGTCATGTTGTTCCCTAGATGTTTTTTTAAATTTTTTAATTAGATATCTCGTTGCATGTAAATTATTAGCATAATCATCACCATATTCCCTTACTTCATTATCTCTCATATTTTTTCACCTTCTTCTTCCACATTTTGAAGTTCATCTTAACTTTGATATCCACCATTTGCATATAAAGTTTGACATTTATTCAAAAACATCAATTTTAATAGAAAAATAACACTAAAACATCTTTAATATTATGTATTTTTGTCTTAAGAAACATTATCTAGTTTCTTTAAGAAGTTACATGTTATTCAATTAAAAATTTCAAATAACTTATTCAACACTCTCAAGTAATTGTTACATTTAAAATTATTTGATGTCTATATATAACTTGCAGTAATAATTCATGAAAACAATTTTTGTTGTTTACATTTTCTTATATTTTTTATCCTTTCACTTTGATTATTGATTGTGTCAATAATTGATCACATGGATCTTACATCACTCCTTCCACTTATAGCTCCTTCATCCTTAAAACTTTTCACTCTCATAAATTAATTTCATATTTATAATATAATTTAAATGGTAGAATTGGTAAGCGAAAGGTGAAAAATATGAGGAATAACAAAAAAGAAATGAAAGAATATGGCAATGTCTGTGCTAATAATAATCATATAACATGGGACCTAAATGAAAATTTGAAAGTATTTTCAAATACCAAAATGATAGTACGCAATTAATTTCAAGGACCAAAATGTTAATAAATGGTTAGTTAAGGGGCTAAAAATGATAACAAGTTGTTATGTTCATAGACTAAATTAAAAAAAACTTAACAATTTTTTAAACTCACAAATTAGTTCATTGACAACATGCTGACAAATTAGTCCCACCAAGTAATCCTTACATGCAACGTTCTTTTCGATGACAATTGGGTCCAAAGGTGTCATGTAGGCACAAACGTCTGAATTAACGGATGAAACTTAGTGGTAAGATAAAATTATCGCACTTTTTACACATTCGAAAACTAAATGAATATTTACTCTTTATAAAAAATCAAGACCAAAATGAATATTTACTCTTTATAAAAATTAAGACAAGTGTGTGTTTGGTGAATACAAAGACTAATTTAGAATCCGTCTAACCAAGGAAGTTTATTTTCAGTTGGTTGAACAGGGTGTGTGAGTGTTGTAAACCCCCTTGTACTATATTCAATTCCTGCGGATTAGAAAAAAAGAATCTCTTCTAAAAGCAAAAATTAAATTGAAACAAGAGTTGATGTCAAAAGAAACACACATTTAAAGAATTGTTTGAGATAAATAATCATTTTTAGTTTTTAATTTTAAAATATTATCTCCGTCCTATAATAATTATTGTGTAAAAAGAAAAAATAAGTTCCAAAACTTAAGATAACAAATTATGAGAGAGAAGGAGTACCACAATCATATGATATTACTCATAATACATTTGAAGTAGGTTATATATTTCCCAATTCATATAATACATTTTTTCTCTCTCTCTTTTCCTCCTTCACATTATTGATTACATCTTGTATTTTTCTCATCTCTCTTTCTTTCCTTTTGTTATATAATTTACTATACAAATGACATTTATCTATTACATTTTGAGGTTGCAAAATAGATTAGTGTTAGAGGTATATAGGTCTAAATTTTGCAGGCTAGTCTATATAATCTATGTTTTGCCTAAAGATTTGAAAATCTAAGTTGATTTAAATGTGAATGAGACTTCCTATGATCCATTACATAAAGCTCATTCATGTTTTTGCATTCATGTTCTCGTAAAAGCATAAATTTTGTGAAAAAACTTTTTGAAACATAAAGTTTTCATGATTGCAAAAAAAGTCAAGTGTTCAATATTTAAGTTTTTGAAAAAATAATTTCTCACTGGTTTAATTGATTACCAGCAAATGGTAATCTATTACTTAAGCTTCAAAGAACACTTTAATCGATTATAAGAGTATGGTAATCGATTATACTACACAAAATCACAAGATAGTCTTCCTATGATAATCGATTATGATATTGTGGTAATTGATTACTTGGCGCGTGTTTGAAACAAAAACTTTCTGTGATAATCGATTACATTGCTCATAAATTTTTTTCCAGAAAGTTCAAGAACACTTTAATTGATTAAATTAGTAATTAATTGATTACATAAGTGAATTTAATCGATTACATTAGTGAATTAATCGATTACTGATAGTTACAAACAATTTTCTATAAATAGTTGTTGGGTGCTTTGAAAAGAGACAACAAATTATTAAAGTATTTTCATAAGCTTTTTGAAGAAAGAAAAGATTAAAAGTGCTATATTCTGTTAGTCCCACAAATCCTCAAACTTCAAGATTTCTAAAGACGATTCTTTTTGGGCAAATTTTCAAAAGAAGATTTTGGAAGGAAAGTTCTGAAGTAGTTTTCTTTTACCATTGATTCAAGTCTGGTAATCTTTTGCATACATCAGTAGTGGATCATTAGGTGGTTTTTTTCCATACAACTTGTTTGTAAAATCTTTTTGAATTTCTTTTTGTGTAACTATAACAATAGTTTTTCTTAAGGCTTTTCTAGAATGTGTTTCTAGAAGTAAGAGTAGAGATATGTTTTCTCTGTCTTGATCATATAGATTCTATGTGAGTTAGATATCTTGTTCCTGATCTAGGTGTGATTGAGAGTGGTTGTAAAGAGCTTGTAAGAAACATATTGTTATTAGTGGAACTCTAACTTGTTGGTTAAAAGAACTGGATATAGCTTCTCTAGGTTGAGAAGTGACCACTATAAATCTTTGTATTGACTACTTTATCTTTATCTTTTCTTGTGGTTATATCTTGTCATTCATTGGTGTAGCATTTTACAATCAACAGAAAAAGTTTTTAATTGCATTCTTTGAGTAGTGGTGTTTGATTGGTTGAAAGCTTTCTTGGATTATTTTGTGATACAATCTTGTTAACTCTGATTGATTAAAAAATTTAATTAACCAAGATCAACCAATTCACCCCCCTCTTGGTTCTTGTATGTTGTTCATACTATTTCAGATGTAAGGGGTCAAGGTAATGATAATTGTTCTAATATGAAAAGAAAATACCAAGGAGTTCAAAAGTGTTTTCTTGAAATAAATCTTAGAGTGTTATATATGTCTTGTGTTTGTCATAGTCTTAATCTTACTCTTAGTTATATGGCTCATCTTGTGTTAAAGTTGTTTCTCTTTTTTGGAGTTGTTCAACGCATATATTCATAATTTTCTAGTTCTCCAAAAAGATGAAAATTTTTGCTTGATAATATTCCTGGTTTAACTATAAAATCCTTGTTTAATACTCATTGGGAAAGTCGAATTAAAAGTGTTAAAACTATTAGATTTCAAGGTCCTCAATTAAGATTGACTTTGTTGGAATTGTATAAATCTAGTGACGATGTCAAGTCAAAAGTGAAGCATAAAGTTTAGTTAATGCAACTGAGAGTTTTGAGTCGTTGCTTGGTATGGTTATTTGGTATGATATCATGTTTTCTATTAATATGTTAAGCAAGAAACCACAATCTATGTTTATAATATTAACAATTCCATAAAGCAAATAGAAAGTATTTTATTGTTTTTTTGAAAAATATAGAAATGAAGGTTTCACATCTAATATGAATGTCACTAAAAGTTGAAAATAGTATCAACACACACAATTAACCAAGAGGGGGGTGAATTGGTTAAAACAGGGACTTTAAAAATTTCTTTGAAAACTAGCAGCGGATTAAAGATCGTATCACAAGTACACCCTTCTTAAAACTAAAACTTTCAATCAATCAAGATTCACCCTTCACTTCAAACAATAGCAACAAGTCTATCAGTTGATCTCAAAAAGATTAACCACAAGATAAGCAAATTAAGACAACAAGATGAGCATTAAGAGAACACCAAATCTATACTGGTTCACTCCTTAAAAGAGAAGTTATATCCAGTTTCTTCCAACCAAACCTTGGTTAGAGTTCCATTAAATCAAAATTTGTTCTTTACAAGCTTACAAATGATTACCTTTATCAACCCTAGATAAAGAACTGAAATCTAAACCCCTTTCAGACTTCTAATGATCAAGAACTAGAAAATCCTTCTCTATTCTTCCCTCTAGAGAACACTACTCTAGAAAAGTTTTAAAGAACCTCTTTGAGCTAAGAACTTACAAGAAACAAAAGTAAACAATCAAATCACAGAACGAGTTTAAGAGAGATACAACCTTATGATCCTCAGAAGATGAGTTAATGAATTTTACCAAATAATCTCTGGTTGAATGAATGCAATTCTTGGAATCAACTTTATTTGAAAAAACTCTTGTCAAATCTTGTTTAAACCAACATGATCAATGATGCATGAGTTCTGAGTTTTGAAACAAGATCAATGTAACTCAGAATATCTTTTCTCAAACTGTGAGAGCTTTTGTAAGTAATTGGTAATTCACAAAATCAAGTTCTATAAAAACAAAATACCCAACAACTTTTTATAAAAAAACTGATTTAACTGCATGTAATTGATTACATCGTCCTTGTAATCGATCATTTTAACTAATGTAATCGATTAATATCCAAAATAATTAATTAAAGTGTTCTTAGCTCATTCTGGAAAAGATATATGAACAATGTAATCGATTAAATTGTCTTGTAATCAATTATCAGAGTCAGTCTCTGGTTTTAAACAAGCTTATGAAATCGATTACGATAGGATGGTAATTGATTAAGTCAAGGAGACATGTTTTGTGTTTTGTATTGTGCAATCGATTACCATTTCCGTGTAATCGATTAATTAGTTCTTCATGACTTAAGTAATAGATTACCAATGCTGGTAGTCGATTAAGTCAGTACACAATGTGATTTTCCAAAACTTAGCCATGAGAAATTTGCTTCTTTATGCAAACATGAAAACCTTTATGCTTTTCACAAATCATGTATACATGCAAATGATCATGTTTATGCAATGCAAGAGATCATAAGATATTAAACAACTTAACAAATTACAAGTGCCTTCAATTGAATGACATGTAAAAAGCTAAAATATATTTAAGACACATGGCTTTATCCTTGTGTGGATCCTTTCCAGCTCCCCCTATATCTAACAATCTCTCCCTTTTTTGCTTTGATCATGCCAAATTTCAATTGAACATTGTTAGTCTTCATATGATTTTGTGGGATGAAAGCTAGGAGCTTTATACTTGATAACCTAAAATCAAATTAGATTTTTGTTAAGAGCAAGTGTTAAGTATGCTTGTATAAATAGAGATCATTCCTTAAATTGCTCCCCCTATCTTAGCTAATTTTACATAAGGTCCAGAACAATAATAATTCGGATTTTACAGTCCAATTCTGTGAATTATTTTTAAGTTTGTATTTGAACATATGTTCATTCCCCCCCCCCCCCCGCTTGGCTTATCAAAGACAAAAATACCATTGTAGAACTGGATAAGCAAGGAAGATATGAAACAATAACCAGAATTTTTATTCAATCATTTAAAGTGTAGTACATAAAATTTAAACAACCATAAAGTAAGAAAGACAATTAACTAAAAACAAATTACAATAGAATAAAACCACCATAAGCTAAGAGCAAGGAACTAAACTAGAGATTATCAAAGTCTTTGATAGCCATCCTAGTCTCAATATCTTTTAGCCTAGTTTTAATCTCTTCCACAGAGGAATCAGTCTCAATCCTATGCTCATGATGTAGGCCAGAATTGCATCCATCTTTTGAATCATTAGAGATTCAAAAAGAGTATATTGTGGTTGAGCAGGAGCAACTTCATCATTTTCTTCCTCTTCTTCACCTTCTTCAGCACCAATTGGTGGAGCTTGCTCTCCAGCCATCAGCCATCCATTAGGGGTCTTCACCAAGCCAAGCTTGTTTAGGTGCTTTACAATGATAAGGCTGTTGGTTGTGGTATCCACAATCTCATTAGAGATATCCACTTCAAAATAATCAATGAACCTAGAAACCAAAACAACATAAGGAAATTGGTAACTGATTAACCTTTTGGATTTCAACATTGTCTCCTCAATGATGAGAATCCAACTCAGTTGGGTTGCTGTCTTCATCCCATAAACTAGCTGTAAATCTTCATCAATCACTTGAGCATGGTTGGATGATCTAGATGTGAGGATGTATGTTATGATGTAGTGAAGAAGCCTATCTTCACTAGTCATGCTTCCAGTCCCAAGTCTTAGCTTCAGCCTTATTTGAGGGTCTTGGAGCATCCCTCTGTAAGTGTCAATCTTGTTATAGACATCAACTTCTTCCTCAAATTTCCTAACTCGATAGGAAATTCCAGCAACTGCATGCCATATTTCTGTAGTTATGATGAAGGTCCATTCCAAGCCAAAGGTCTAGAAGGAGAGCTTGAAGCACTTCCTTTGGTGAGCTTTAAAGAACCCATGACAAGATCTAGAACTCAAGCCCTTCAAGACCACATCAAAACTAACTTGTATCTTTTGGACAAGCATGAAGAAGCACACCAACTCAGTGCAAACACAAAATAAGTCTTGTCAGTTGCAATAGATTACCATCTGCCTGTAATAGATTACGAAGACACTTTGTAAAATAGTTGTTGTCTGTTGTAATCGATTACCAGATAGCTGTAATCAATTACTTAAGCATCAGAATGTGTAAAAACTCTATTTTAATCGATTACAAGGACGAATTAATCGATTACTTTAGCATAAAAATTGCACTGCACATGTTGGGTCAACCAAGAGTCACTTTAGGATAAGCTTGCACTTCAAGCTTCATTTGGGTTTCATTTCAATTTGCATTTTACTTACATTTAGTGGCATTAAGCTTGTAATTTTGTGGGCTATATAAGCTACCCAAAATCTGAATGTAACTAACTTTGGTTCATTAATACAATTCTGAAAATTGTTGTGAGAGTTTTTCTCTTGTTCTTGTGTAAGAACTTCTTGAGTCTTATCAATGACTTCTTAATGCTATTGTGGTGATTCTTCCTAGGCTTATTGGAAAGCTTTTCCATGGTGCCATCCATTTTCATCCCTAACCTCTCTTCCATCTTCCATTGTTGAATTAAAAAGCTTAAAAACAATCCCAAATTCTTGTGAAAGTGCAGAAGTTAGAGTTCTTGAAGTTTGCTTGAAGATTGTGTTTCATTGCAAGGTAGATTTGGGAAAACTAATGGCTATGGGTTTAGCTATACATCAGAGCTACATCACAGCCATACATCATGTGGTATCTAGAGCCTAATCCTTGTGGAATTCTTCTTCAAGTTCTGTTCTTAAAAGTTCTTCAAAGGTAAAATTCTACAACTTTGAAAATCTAAAATATCCATTTCAATTACTTGTTCCTTGTTGATTTTCGCGTGAATCTTGGTGGGTTGGCTTTGTGATTTGTTATGCCACCTAGCCTAGTAGTCTTCTTCAAGTTTTGTGTGAAATTCATGTTTTCATGTTCTTCATTTGTTCTTGATATTTTTCTAATTTTCTAGCTTTGGTTCTTGTCAACTTTTGTTTAAGTGTTTTTTGTGTTGTATGACCACTTGTTTTGATTCTACTATCATGCCTAAACTAAATTGAGTTGTTAGAAATAAATTTTATAATTTTTATACATTATGTTTTAGTGATTCCTTGAATTTCTTTAAGAATTTTTGTAATTGTGCAAAAGAAAAACAAAAGCTTACAAATTTTTTTGTGAAAGAAATAAGAAAAGACCAAAGAGAAACATTTTGGTACAACCAAAGACATTATTAAATTGTGGCTGAAAAAATACAAAGAAAAACAGAATTTAGAAGCAAAGCAAAGTTACAAAAGCTACAAGTTCAAATTTTCTTTGAACCACAAAATTAAGTGAACTTGTATGACATGCAAATTTGATGAAATTTGGCTTATAACAATTGAATTTACTTGGCATATCCTCCTTGTGCAGCTTGGTACAACCAATATATCCTTCAGTTGTCTCATTAAATTCCAATTAGAGTTGTGCTTTCTAAATTCTTGCTTTTGTTGCTTGTCTCTTAAAAAAATTCCAAGGTTTTGTCTTAGAGTTTTCTTGTTCTTGGACTCTTGAGTCTAGCCTAGAATCATTTCCTATTTCACTATAGTAAAGAAGCTTGATTTGATTAGAAGTTTTTGCTTAAGAACTATAGAGAGGAATAAGAGTGGAAAAAGGAAAGAGAGAACATTAAGTGTGCAAACTCGAGTGAGAGTGACAAACAGTTAGAAAGTGGTGAGAATTTCCTCATATACTTGTGTTTTTGCTAACCATTTTTTGAAGGATGAGTTCAATAGGAGATGAGGCTTTGTCACCTAGGACCTCTAAGTTGATGAAAGCCATGCAAAACAAATGGAAGACTTGCAAACCAAAATGGATGCAAGTTTTGAAGAGTTACAAAGGGAGACCCAAAGGAGGAGTCATCCAATGGGAAGTGTGGATGGAGAGGCTCATAGTAGTAGGAGGGTGAGTGAGTATGCTTCCTCTCATGGAGGAAATTACTATGATGAAAGGAGCGAGAGGGAGGATAGGAGAAAACATAATAGAAGAGAAAATAATTATAGAAGAGAAAATAAGAGATACAATCCTAGGAGGCATAATAGAGATGATGAAGATTGAAGGGTGAGTAAAGAAGAAAGAGAAGGGAGGAATGGAGGATTGAATGGAGTAAAAATAAAAATTCCAAAATTCCTGGGCAATAATGATCCCGAAGAGTACTTTGAGTGGGAAATGAAAGTAGAACAAATTTTCTCATGCCAATAATTTGAGGAAGAAAAGAAAGTGACTCTAGCAACCCTAGAATTTGGTGGCTATGCTTTGGTGTGGTGGAACCAAATTCCAATGGACATAGGGAGGTTGAGGAGACAAAGAGTAAATTTTTGGGATGACTTGAAGGCATGCTTGAGAGGAAGATTTGTTCCCACTTATTATGCAAGAGAATTCCACAACAAGCTCCAAAGACATTTCCAAGGCTACAAGAGTGTTAATGACTACTCTAAGGAAATGGAATTGATGATCATAAGGGATGAAATTGTGGAGAGCCAAGAAGCAACCATGGCTAGGTTCCTTCATTGTTTGAATATAGAAATTCAAGATGTGATGGAGCTACATTTTTATGCTACAATTGAGGAGCTAGTCCACAAAGTTCAAAGGGTGGAGCAACAACTAAAAAGGAGAAAAACTCCCTTTTCCAAGACCAATGGGGCTGCAACTTCCAGTTGGAAGGACAAGCGTAAAAGGGAAGTTTCTCTAGTGAAAAATAAAGAAGGGTGGAGAACCCAAGCACAAAAATTGTGGATCCAACTCCTAAAAGATCAAGCAATATCAAGTGTTTTAAGTGCCTTGGTAAGAGTCACATTGCTTCCTAATGTCCCAACAAGAGAACTATGATTTTGCTTGAAGATGGAGGCATAAGGAGTGAGTCTTCAAGTGACTCAAATAGTTCTTCAAGTGAAGATAAAGAAGCACTCACGCTAGTGGAGGTCGATGAGGGTGATCTCTTGATGGTAAGGAGAATGTTGAGCAACTTTTGCCTAGAAAAAGAGGAAAGTCAAAGAGAAAATATTTTTCACACAAGGCGCTTAGTAGAAAAGAAAGTGTGCTCACTTATCATTGACGGAGGATGTCATACCCTAATTCTGTCCGGGTAATAATAAAAATGATGATAAAAAAAGAAATGAAAATGATGGAAAAAAAAAAGAAAAAAGGAACTAAAAAAAATAATAACAAGTATTAAAAAAAAGAAGAAAAAAACATAAATAAAAAATAAAAAAAGTAGAATAAAATGAAAGAAAAAGAAAAAGATAAAAAATAATATATATATAACAATAATAATAATAATAATAATAATAATAATAATAATAATAATAAAGAGCAAAAAAAAGAAAAAAGGAGAAGAAGATAACAAAAAGAAAAAAAAACGCAACAAATAACAAAAAGAAAGAAAAATGGGCCATAAGGCCCATTAGGTTAAGAAAGCACATATAAAGCAAAAAGGCAACGTATGAGGAAAGGATTGGATGAAGAAGGGGGCACGGATCCGGGTGCACACAAATTAACCACTCCGGTAGTGACATTTGGCGCCGTCATAGGGGTCCTAGAGGCAACCATCTTCTTTCTCCCTCATTCTTACGTTTCATCTCCTCTTTCTCTTTTCCATTTTTTTTTCTTTTCTTTTTCTTTTCTTCTCTCCTTCTCCATTTTGGTTTGTTGTTTTTCTTAATCTATTCATGCATTTATGTAATTCCTTCTTCCTCAGTTTGATTTTCTTGCTATTAAGTGTTGTGGTTTTTTTTTTGTTTTCCCTTTCCTTTACTTTTTTGGTCATCTCCTTCCCCATGATTTTCGTTTTTTAAGCCACTACCCCTCCTCCACAGCGCCACCACCACGCCACTGCACCGCCATCGCGCACCACCGTGACCACCGCGACCACCACCACCACACCACACACGCACCACCATCATCACCATGCTTGTAATCATTTCTTCTTTCTTTTCTTTTATTTTCTTTTTGCCTTTAGTTTAGGGGTTGTTTCCGGCAACCACCGCTGCCACCACCGCGTCGTAGTGCCGCCGTCACCTTTGGCCGATCTAGCGTCGCCGGGCCCTTGTGTTGGGTGGTGATAAGGTGACCTTGCAACCATTAGAGGTGGTTCCCTTGCTTTTTTCGTGCAGCTGCTTTGCCCAGCACCAAAATATGGGTTGGGCCGGGTTGCCCCGACCCGGTTCTAACCCTAAAAAAATTTCTTTTTGTACCCCACTTTTGATGAGTTCACCCCCTTTTTTATTACTATTGGGCCTAGTCCAACTAGCAAAAAAAATGAAGAAGGAAAAAGAAAAACTAATTTACTTTTTGCACCCCTTACATAATAAGGACATCCCTTTTAGTACTTGGGCTTGGCCAATACAGTTACGAATTTCATAATGCTTTTTACACTCATCTTTTTCATAGATGCAAACCCTTCAACAGTTGGGCTTGGCCCACTTTAGGGCAGTACATATAATGTTATTCACACCCCATATTCATAACTTTACACCCTTAGATATTGGGCCTAGCCCACTTAGCACATCACATATAATGCTATTCACATCCCCGTGTTCATAAATACACCCATAATTTGTTGGGCCTGACCCATTTTGTAATTAAATAATTTCTACTGATTGCATCCCCTGTCCTTACTGTATGCACCCTTAATTACTAAGTGTACCCCCACTTCTATTCTATCCCTTTTCTATTTCTATTTTATTTATTTGATTACGTAATGTTATGTATTTAGTTAGTACGCGCTTATGCTTCGTGCACTTCATGCTGGGTCTCTGACTCGCTTGGTAGTGTTTCAATAACACGTGGATAGATTTATGAACATCATGCTGGGTCTTCGACTTGCTTGATTTCATAGAGTTTACTACAAATTCAAAATCTTTTCTAAAAAAGCAAAAAGTACTCAAATGAAGAATCACTCAATTCCTTTTTTTTTTTTTTCAAAATTACAAATTACTCGAGATTGCTTCAAGGTCCAATGTCTTAAGCGATCCTCACCGCTTTTTCTTCAAATTCAATGTCGTTTCAAAGTCCAACGCCTTAACGACTCTTTTTCAAACAATTAAAATAAATCTTTCAAAAAAGATAAAATCAATCTAATCAAGTTGTTTCAAAGAACTACATAAGTTTGATTTCCTCATTGCACTTGGGGATATATAGGAGCGAGGGCAAACCCCTTGTCGACCTAAAAAAGAAAAAAAATATAAAGTTTTCTCTTTTCTAAAAAGTAAGAATTTAATTTTCTTTTCTAAATAAACAAAAATAAAACAAGCATAGTCATGTTCTTAAGAAAAAACAAATAATTAAAAAGTCACTTTATTTTTAACACACTCGATTAAAGGCTGTCGTCTTCGTGACGAACGCGTGGGGTGCTAATACCTTCCTCGTGCGTAAATGACTCCCGAATCCTTTTTCTCTAAAATCGTAGACCATACTTTATCTCTTTTGGTTTTTTCGACGTTTTCCTTAAATAAACGTTGGTGGCGACTCCCCTCTAGTTTTTCCCATTTTTTTGGGAACTTTCTAATCTTCTTTTTCATCACCGTCCCCATTGTGGCCGGATAGGTTGCGACAGAGGGAGCTGCACCAATGTGGCTAGTACAAGGCTTGTTGAGAAGTTACACTTACCAACCGCAAAGCATCCAAAGCCATACAAGCTACAATGGCTTAGTGAAAGTGGAGAAGTTGTGGCAAATTCTCAAGTGCTGATTCCTTTTTTTTCTATTAATGCTTATAATAATAATGTTCTTTGTGATATTGTACCTATGGAGGCTGGTCATATCCTTTTTGGTAGGCCATGGCAATATGATAGAAAATTGATACACAATGGCATGGAGAACACTTTTGAGTTGAGCACTTAGGCAAGAAAATTATTTTGAGACCTTTGACTCCTAGACAAGTGTGTGAGGATGAAATAAAGATGAAAGAAAAGAGAATTCAAGAGTTGAAAAAAAATACTGAACTTGATAAAGGCAAAAATAGTGAGCTACCCAAGAGAAAGACTAGTGAAAAGAAAAGAAAAGTGAAAGAAAATGAGAGGAAAAAAATTCATGAGATTAAAGAGAGTTTTTTCTTGAGAGGAAAAGATGTCAAGAGAGTGTTATTAGCAAGACAACCTCTTCATTATATGATTTCTAACTCTCTTTGTTTACATGTTGAAAAGGAAAAGAAACTATGTGTCCCTAAAAGCTCTTTGAGAGAACTTTTCATGAGGGAAGCTCATGAGAACAATTTCATGGGACACTTTGGTGCAGGTAAAACTTTGGCTATTTTACATGAACAATTCCTTTGGCCAAAAATGAGGCATACTTTGCATAAGCTTTTTTCTCAATTCATTACTTGTCATAAAGCTAGATCTAGATTAATGCCTCATGGTTTGTATACACCTTTGCATATTTCTAACTTCCCTTGGGTTGATATTTCTATGGATTTTGTGGTTAATCTTCCAAGATCCAAGAGGGGAAAGGATTCTATCTTTGTTGTTGTTGATAGGTTCTCAAAGAGTACACACTTCATTCCTTGTCACAAGAGTGATGATGCTTGTGAAGTAACCAATCTCTTCTTCAAGGAAGTGGTGAGACTTCCTCCATGGAAGCAAAAGAGATACAAAGACAAGTGGAAAAGCTACATCTTCAACAACAATGCTTACAAACTTGAGTTTCCAAGTGAGTATGGTGTGAGTAATACATTCAATGTTTGTATTCTTTCTTTGTATGATGTAGGTACTAGTGGGGAAACAAACTTGAGGTCAAGTTTCTTTCAAGAAGGAGGGGATGATGGAGGTCAATTCCAAGCCAAAGGTTTAGAAGGAGAGCTTGAACCACTTCCTTTGGTGAGCTTTAAAGAACCCATGACAAGAGCTAGAATTCAAGCCTTTCAAGACCACATCAAAACTAACTTGTATCTTTTGGATAAACATGAAGAAGCACACCAACTCAGTGCAAACACAAAAGAAGTCTTGTCTATTGTAATAGATTACCATTTGTCTGTAATAGATTTCGAAGGCACTTTGTAAAATAGTTGTTGTCTGTTGTAATCGATTACCAAATAGCTGTAATCGATTAGTTAAACATCAGAATGTGTAAAAACTCTGTTTTAATTGATTACAAGGATGAATTAATCGATTACTTCAGCATAAAAACTGTGCTGCACATGTTGGGTCAGCCAAAAGTCACTTTAGGAGAAGCTTGCATTTCAAGCTTCATTTGGGCTTCATTTCAATTTGCATTTTACTTACATTTAGTGGCATTAAGCTTGTAATTTCGTGGGCTATATAAGCTACCCAAAAACTGCATGTAACTAACATTGGTTCATTAATACAATTCTGAAAATTGTTGTGCGAGTTTTTCTCTTGCTCTTGTGTAAAGATTGAGTCTTATAAATGGTTTTTTAATGCTATTGTGGTGATTCTTCCTAGGCTTATTGGAAAGCTTTTCCATGGTGCCATCCATTTTCATCCCTAACCTCTTTTCCATCTTCCATTGCTGAATTAAAAAGCTTAAAAACAACCCCAAATTCTTGTGAAAGTGCAAAAGTTAGAGTTCTTGAAGTTTGCTTGAAGATTGCAAGGTAGTTTTGGGAAAACTAATGGCTATGAGTTCAGCTATACATCAGAGCTACATCACAGCCATACATCAAGTTATTTCCATGACCACTCCATTGACCTGGGAGCGGATAGTGCCATCCATGCTAACCTTAGCATGGGTGTAGAACACCTTCACCAATTCAGGGTAGAAGGTACCCTTCATCTCCACAAATTTCTTCAATCCCTGATGTAACGACCCGCCTCGTTGGTACTATATCACAACTCTTATTGTACGAAATTTAATTTTTAATTAAAACTTCATTAATTTGATTATGAAAATAATGGTAAATTTTTCGTGATAGTACAATTATCATACACATTACAATTACATAATTAAACATATATGTACATATATATTAAATCGATACATGTCATCCACATGTTAAAACTTCCTTTAGTTTTACATGTAATACAACTGAAATTACATATCTAAAAAACAGTCAAATAAATACGGATAGTTTGGATTATTTGTTGAATTGAATCTTGAATTGTCCGTTTGGACAGTTTGGAAAGTAATGTATTTTATACATTATTTGTACATTTACATTACATACGGTTTTTTATATTTAATGAAATTTCGGTACATTTCAATTTGTGTTGTTCTATGGGTCCATACTGATTGTGGTTGAATAAAACCTCCGCTTTCATGTCGTGTACTCGGAGACCAATGCGAAATGCTACCGAAATTTCCTTAAATTTAACAAACCTTATGTAATGTTAATGTATGAATGTTGTATAAAATATTACTTCTTGAATGGGATAGGGCCACACCTTTAATGTATACATGACATAAATTTGCATCCATATAAGTTTTTTATTCAAAAGGTTTGCCAGCAGATGGAAAACATGGATCTTAGTTGGATGAAAGCACCACGCATTACAGATCAGTACGAAAATGGGGTTGAAGAATTTATTCAATTTACTACCCGAAATGCACCATGTTTGCGGGGAAAATATTTTTGTCCCTGTGTCAAATGTGGGAATGGGAGATGCCAATCCATAGATGACATCAGAACTCATCTAATATGTGATGGCATCATTCCGAATTATACTAAGTGGATATGGCATGGTGAATTGTCAAGCAATGAAACAGCGACACAACCTACATTTGAGTGTGAGTCCAACGTCGACTGTATAGAAGACACAACCTACATTTGAGTGTGAGTCCAACACAACCTGGGAGAAGAAAGTTTTCGCCAATCACATGCACCAAGCTATTCAAAATTGGAGACTGATTCAAAGATCCCTTTGTATGCTGACTGAACATTGTTCACATGGTTGTCCGTGGTGTTGTCTCTGGTTAACTTGAAGGCAGATATGGATGGAGTGACAAAAGCTTCACAGAATTGCTTGTATTGCTTAAAAAAATGCTTCCTGAGGAGAACACGTTGCCCAATACTCATTACGAAGCCAAGACAATTTTATTTCCTATGGGGATGCAGTACTAGAAAATACATGCATGCTCTAATGATTGCATACTGTACCGCAACGAATATGCCGAATTGTGCAGCTGCCCCACTTGTGGGTCCCCAAGATACAAATTGATGGACGATGATGACAATCATGACTCAAACTCATTCACTGGTCGTCCCGCAAAAGTTTGTTGGTATCTTCCAATAATTCCTAGGTTTAAGCGGTTGTTTGCTAATGTAAATGATGCAAAAAAACCCACTTGGGATGCATATGGAAGACCCAACGATGGCAATCTCAGGCATCCCTCTGATTCTCCTCAATGGAAGGCAATAGACCGTATGTACCCATAATTTGCCAATGACGCAAGAAACCTGAGGCTTGCCTTAGCTTCTGACGGTAAGAATCCTTTTTGTAGCCTATCCACTAACCACAGTTCATGGCTTGTATTGCTTATGATTTACAACCTGCATCCTTTGTTGTGCATGAAGCGAAAATACATTATGTTGTCTATGATGATAGAGGGTCCATGACAACCAGGAAATGATATTGATGTGTATTTGGCGTCGTTGACTAAAGACTTGAAACAAATGTGGGTTGACGGGGTTGATGTGTTCGATGGGCATCTACAGGAAACTTTCAGGTTGCATGCCATGGTGGTGATTGTAAAATTGAGTTCATAGATACTTTAAATCAATTTGCTGACTTCTTTACAAAACCTTTGGCAAGAGATAGGTTTTATGGATATAGTGTCAAAGGACATCATGCATGTCCTATATGTGAAAAACATACAAGCTTTGTCCAACTAAAACATGGAAAGAAGACAGTATATACAAGGCATCGGAGATTCCTCCAACCCTATCACCCATATCGACGATTGAAGAAGGCTTTTTATGGTTGTCAGGAGAAGGAAATAGCTCCTACACCTTTAACAGGAAAAGAAGTTTTTGATCGTGTCAAGGACATCATGAATGTTTTTGGGAAAACCCAAAAGAAGGACGCATCTGACAAGCAAATTTGGAAGAAAAGATCCATATTTTTTTATCTTTCATACTGGTTGGATTTGGATGTCAGACATTGTATAAACATGATGCATGTTGAGAAGAATGTTTGTGATTGTTTAATTGGCACCCTCCTTAACATTCAAGGGAAGACAAAGGATAATTTGAAATCTCGCCAAGATTTGGTTGACATGGGTATACGACACCAATTGCATCCAATTGAGCAAGGTCGACAAACATATTTGCCACTTGCAAGTGACACCTTGTCAACAAGAGAAAAAAAACAATTATGTCAGTGTTTGCGGAAAATAAAATCCCTCGAGGATACTCTTCTAATATAAAGAACCTTGTATTGGTCACAGAGCTGAAATTGGTAGGTTGAAGTCTCATGATTGTCATGTGTTGATGCAGCAAATATTGCCTATTGCAATTCGTGGTATATTGCCTGAAAAAGTTAGGGTTGCAATTACTCGTTTGTGCTTCTTGTTTAATGCATTTTGTAGCAAAGTCATTGACCCAAAACAATCAGATGATTTGGAGAATGAGGCTGTCGTTGTCCTTTGTCAATTGGAGATGTTTTTTGCTCCATCTTTTTTTGACATCATGGTCCACCTGATTGTTCATATAGTTAGGGAGATCAGGTTGTGTGGTCCAGGTTTTCTATGGCGGATGTACCCTGTTGAGCGCTACATGAAGGTATTAAAAGGTTAAAGCAAGAATCAATACTGTCCAGAGGCTTCCATTGTTGAAAGATATGTTGCCGAAGAAAGTATTGAGTTTTTTTTCTTCAGAATACATCGATGCACTTAAACCTATTGGAATTCCACAAACCCATCATGAACTATCAGCGGTAGGTAAGGGTACACGGGGATACAGTGTAGTCACATTCAATAGACAACAGGTTTCACAAGCACATTTGTATGTTTTGAATAACACGAAATAGGCTTTGCCTTATATAGAAAGGCACAGACAATATTTGAAGGACTGTCACCCAAGAATGAACATTATGAAGGTGTTGCAAGAACATAATAGAACTTTTGTTACCTGGTTTAAAGACCAAATTCTTCTGGATGAAAGTGCCTCCATGATGTTAAGACTGTTAGTTGTTGGTCCAAGTCTCAATGTCCCCTCCCTCCGTACTGGGAAGGGATACGATATCAACAACTATTCCTTCTACACAAAAGGACAAGACGAACATAGTAACATACAGAACAATGGGGTTAGTGTTGACGCAGCATCTGAGCACTTTTGTGGTGCATCTGACAACAACCCAATTCAAGTTACAATGCCTTACTTTGGAGTCATTCAAGAGATATGGGAGCTTGATTATACTGCATTCAGGGTGCCTGTGTTCAAGTGTTAGTGGGTGAACGGTAACACTGGTGTGCATGAAGATCGGTTTGGATTTACATTAGTTGAACTTGATAAGGTCGGTTACAAGGATGAACCTTTTATAATGGCTGAACAAGCTAGACAAGTATTTTATATCGAAGATCCTTGTGATGCAAGATTTTCTGTGGTTTTACGTGGAAGAACGTGGGGCGCAACTCACCAGCATGATGCAAGTACTGTTGATATTGGTGACATACCTGCTTTCTCAACATGCATGCCTTCTGTTGTTGAAGACCAAGAAGTTGACGATGAACATGGAAATCATGTTGACCATGATGAAGATTTATGGTAGAAAATTAATATGTAACTGCGACATAATCAAGTAATTGTTTTAATTACCACAAAAACAAACAAATTATAGTAGTTTTAAATTTACTACACCAAAAATATATTGTGGTTATCACTTATGTATTTTATTAGTTTTACTTATGTTTTGCAGATTGATGGCAACACCGCCGGTGTCCCCTCCCAATTCAAACGCCTATTCTGAATCCACATCTACGAGGAGTAGACAGTCCACCAAGCTAAGAAGGTTGACTTTGAGAACCTTGGATGAGCCAAGGCCAACGGTAAACATCAACCTTAATACTGGGAGAGGCTCGGGCAATAACAAAGAGAAGTTCCACAGTTATATTGGGGTCGTTGCAAGAGAGAAGATTCCTATTGCACACGCCAATTGGAAAGATGTACGGCCTCCCTAAAGGATATAATATGGGATGACATATTGGTATGTGTGCTTACTAAGGCTTTGTTTAGTGGGCTCAAACTCAAATGATAAACACTTTTAAATCAATTAATGTGTTGTTTCACGTGTTGTTGCAGGCAAAATTTGATATCCTTGATGCTGCAAAAGCAAAGAAGAAGGTTATGGTGTCTGTGGGCACAAGATGGAGACAATTCAAGTCTTGTCTAACAACTGAATACATATGTGCTGACCCAAGCAGAAAATGTAAAGAATATCACTCTGTTGTGTATGGTCTGGACACAGAGACAGGGAAGGAGTTTGTTGTGACCCGAACATCTATAAATTGGCAGGTTAGATACAAATTGCATTTTTTGGACATCAATGAATGAACTTGTCAATGGTATGCGATTGAAATCTGACATTACCATCAATAATTGAGTTGACAGGGAATTAGGAAAAAGGCCCAAGAAACTCAAAAACATAATGATTGCCCACACGTTTTGTCTCGAGGGGGGGGGGGCTATGATAAACTTGAGAAGAAGCTTATGGAGGAGAAGATTAAAAAATGGCAACAAGATGCAATGAATACTAAAGATTTGTCATCTGTCATTCATCCTCCATCTCCAATTCCAAGATAGCTGAAGTGGAAGATGGCCCAAAAAAAATGGAAGAATGACATTTGAGGCTGCACAACAAATAGCTGATAAAATAACGAGTGTTTTAAAATCTTTAATTTGTTACATGTAGTTGCATAACATTTCAAATTAACTTACTTAATGATGTAATGGTTGCAAGACGCTTTAGAGGAACAAATGACACAAGGCGGATTTGTTCCCTGAGGTCAACATGACATACTGAATGCTGCTATCGGAAAACCGAAGCATCTTGGTCGTGTTCGGGGAGAAGGGTCTAGTGTGACAATCAGCCAATATTTTGGACGCAGTTCAGGTGCGTCTAGTAGTATGTTTGCATCCATGACACCCGAACAATCGGCTGCATTATTCCAAAACCTTAAGGACGATTGGAAGCGAGAGTTGAAGGAAGAAATAAAGTTAGAGTTGTCTCAAATGGCCTCACCAATTTCAGACCCAGTTGAGGCAGACATGGGAAAGTTGGTTGCCCGAGTGAGCACAAAGGGGAGTTGTGTAGAAAAGCCAGCCAATGCATCTGTTGAAGAGGATGTTAATGATGTTTTGTCGTGCATGGGGTTGTATATTCAATGTAAGGATTCTACACCCCTGGTGGCATTGGGAAAAGTATGTGCCGGGGGCTCCAACATTCACACCATACCCTATGCAGCTGATGTCGTAAGGGTAAGAACTGAAAAAATATACGATAGGGACGCTGATCGCAGCCGTACGCAACCAAATTAAATTGATTTAAATGTAGTACTAGGAAGTTGACTCCTAGGTCGTCTCTCAAGGATCAATTGTCAATGTTTAAGGATTGAAAACGTGTTTTGGGGGATTGTTGTGGCAGAATGCGAAAATCTAAAAACAGAATCGAAAACTAAATTAAACAAAAACACGAAATTAATTGCAGAT
>PYAF01001738.1:149872-165318 GCA_007407185.1 Glycine tomentella | reverse complement strand
TGAATATTTACCTTCAATTTATCTTTTCTAATAATTTCCTTAAAAGTCATTCTTATCATGATTTTTTTATTAAATAATGATATAAAATCTTTATACTAATAATTCATAAAATTTAAAGTTAATATTTTTAAAAATCAAACTCTAGCATTTATATATTCTTAAATTGTATATAAAAATGCCATTCATTAAATAAATAAATTATAACTGTAACTTTTAAAACCCAACTTCATCAAAATTAACTATGAACGAAATTAGATTAAAGGAATAGGACGAGCCATGTATACAATACATCTTCCTCAAAGTAAGATTTCTTAATTTTATATATCTACGATTATCTTTTACACTGATTATATTTTAAATATTCCCATTAATATTTTACTAATTCAATGAACCTCGATCAAATGATGCATATATCATATATGAAACCCGACAAAGATTTACAAAAGAAAAAAAATGTTATTAGATTCATTTAGTTTATTACTTAAATCAATCTCACAGAATAATGTGTTTTAGCGTAAAATTTGACTAAAATTAATTTAAACATATATTTTCAATCAGATTGAACTATTTAAAATTAAATTTATCAAAATTAAATCTAACACTTAATCCACATACATAAACACACTATCCATGACGCCAACAAATGGCAGAGCATGGCTTGAACTGATGACCACAGTTTTCTTGTGTGCTCACGGTCACCACACTATACTCAAAATTTGCCAGAACTAGTGACGTGTAGACGCGATAACAACTAAAAGAATAGCAAATTCGCTCATGGGAAGAAAACTAAGAAGAAAACTACCTTTGTTGAACTCTTCATTCTCCTCATCTAATTCTTGACGGGATCCAACATTGGCATTACTTTTCTTTTCGAATGACCGAGGAAGAACATTAGCAACCTTTACCATTTTGTTGCCAACTGATTTTCCTTCTAATTCCTATTAAATTGATTAATTTAAAAAATCAATTGCCAATTCTCAATGAAACTACAAAGTAGATGGATCATAAGTCATGAGAAAACTACCTTTGTTGAACTCTTCAACTGTTCTTCATCTTCAAAAGTAACAAAACCCAGAAACAGAATCAAAACGAAGAACCATAAAAAAAAAAGAGAGAGAAGAAAGTTGTTGAGACTAACGGCGATATCAATGGCCTCCTTCTGCATGTCGGGGATCATGTCGGCGCTCTTGATGATGACCTTCTTCGGGGGGGACGGCTGGCGCCGGTGACAGAAACGGCGATGGTTTATGGTCATCGGAGTTGGGCCTCGCCGTTAGAGCTCCGGCAATGTTCTTTTTTGAGTCTTAATGACACATTTCTCACCGTCCATGCAGTGAACACCTTTGAACACCTCAATGTATTTCCCCCTACCCACCTTTCTCACCACCTCATAATCATCTTGCTCCCTAAAAAAAAAAAAGAGCCACAACAATAACAACAACAACCCTAAAGTTCCCTTTCACTTTGGAAAAGGAAGAAAGAAAACATTTATATTACCCAAAATAAATAAAAAATAAAATGAATCGAAGGGGAAAAAAACAATAAAAGAAGAAGAAGAAGAATCTGATATGTTACCCCCATTGGACGTTGAGGGACTCGTAGTCCCAATATTCCTTGGGGCGAACGACATTGACATCGGCATAGACGCAGGCATTGGAGGAGGCATCGGGGTGGTGCGTGGACTTTTCAATTTTCTGGGCCATGGCGTCGAGGGGAGGCGGAGGGCGAGCGAGAGAGGCGACGACGAAGCGGCGGAGGGAGAAAGTTTGGGGGGAAATGGGGGAGCGGAGAAGAGAGGGAAAGGAGGAATAGGAATGGGAAAGGGAAGAGCGGAGGAGAAAGAGCTTTCGGAGCAGAATGGAAACGCTCACCACTTTGGGCCTCTCGTGATGGGCTATATCTATTGACTTGTTTTAAAAAAACTAACATCGGTTTTTCTATAAAACTGATGTTATCTACTCATTTGACAACATCGGTTTTTCCAAAAATCGATGTTACTATTGTACTAACAACATCGGTTTTAAAATAACCGATGTTGAGTAATTACTACTACATCGGTTTTTCTAAAAACCGATGTTAAGAAGCTCTAATTATTTACGAAAATGCCACCGCGTACAATTTAACATCGGTTTTTATTATAACCGATGTTACATTGACGATGTTAAATGTATATTTTTTAGTAGTGACATTAGGTTTGTAGGTGTTTATCATTGATATGTTAGAGTTAGGGGGAGCTCAAGAGGATCAAGAAGCTGAGTCTAAGTCTACAAAGTGTTTAGACTTTTTTACATGCCAAATCAATTTGATTGGTAGTTGTAAATTGTGTATGAGATAAAACATCCTATGATTCATTGCATAAAGCTCATTCATGGTTTTTGCATTCATGTTTTCATAAAAGCATAAGTCTTGTGAAAAAAAAATTCTGAAACAAATGGTTTTCATGATTGCATAAAAGTCAAAGTGTTCAAAGTTTAAGGTTTTGAAAAAACTATTTTTTCTGTTTTAATCGATTACCAACTTGTGGTAATCTATTACTTAAGCTTTCAAGAACACTTTAATCAATTACAAAAGAATGGTAATCGATTACACTTCACGAAGTCACAAAAAAAGTCTTCCTGTGATAATCGATTACTGGTTGCGTATTTGAAAACTTAGACTGTCTGTGATAATTGATTACATAACAAGTTAATCAATTATTTTGTTCATAAATCTTTTCCAGAGAGCTTAAGAACACTTTAATCGATTAAATGTGTTAACAATCGATTACATAAGAGTATTTAATGGATTGCATTAATGTTTTAATCGATTACTGATAGTTACAAACTGATTTCTATAAATAGTTGTTAGGTGTTTTGGAAAACAACAACGAAATTACAAAGTACATTCATTAAATTTCTGAGCAAGAAAATGTTTCAAGTGCTAAAATCTGTCAAGTCCCATAAATCCTCAAGATTCAAATATTTCAAAGGAGGATTTCTTCTTGGACAAGCTTTCAAAAGAAGTTGTAGAAAGAAAGTTCTGAAGTAACATCTTTCACCTTTTTAATTTCAATCTTATAAATCATTTGCATTCATCATTTACTGGATCGATCATAGGTGGTTTCTATCTTTACACTTTGTTGTGTATTCTTTTGAGATTCTTTTTGTATTAATAACATAGGATTTCTCAGAGTTTTACTAGGATAGGTGTTCCTAGGGGTAAGAGTAGAGGTGGGTGATCTCTATGTCTTGATCACATAGATTCTAAGAGTGTTAGAAGTCTCATTCTTAATCTAGGTATGATTAAGAATGATTGTATAAAAAACTTGTATGGAAGAACTGAATGTAATTTCTCAAGGGTGAGAAGTGAACCAATATAATTTCCTGTGTAGAATACTTCTTTCTAATCTAATATATTCTTTCTAATCTATTCTTGCTACTACGAAGATCCTCGAATCGACGTCGAATGGGTCAAATAACCAACGCAGAAAACGTTGTTTGTAGTAGTGTTTGATGCTTCATTTCTTAATCAACAAGTGAAAGTTTTGTGATTACATTCTTGAACTGAGTGGTTTGATTGATTAAAACATTCTTGGTTCATTTGTGATATGATCTTGATTATTCTGATTCTTTAAAGATTTTTTAAAAGACTAAGTTTTAATCAATTCACCCCTCTTGATTATTGTGTATTGTTCATATTATTTTCATTATATATTTCTCAGCTTAATCATTCTTATCTAATTTAAATTTTCATCTTCACACTTACATTTCAACATGTAAATTTCCATATTTATCCCAATAATATTAACTTTGGTGCGAATATGAATTAGATCCTCTATTTACAATATTAGCAACAAGTCAATCCCACAAAATGGGGGCTGTGGCTTGGTAATTGAAGTGGATTAATTCAAAACAACCATTTACTACATAATTAAACAAATGTTAATAAATATTTGTATAGGACATCAAATATACTATACTCAACCCTGATGATGACCCCTTCAAATCAAACTTCATAATATAAAATTTATTATCAACATCCATTATGTCAAATCCTGTTTGTAAACACTACGCCCTTTTCAGTTTCTCTTTCATTACCATATACCGGATCTTCTCGCATAGCTTAATGATGATAGCATTGTCACTAACTGCTCAATTCCTTAAATACTTTGTCATCAAGATAAACCTTACTAGCAGTTTTTTTCTATCTCCATGTTCTATTAAACCAGCTTTTGAGCAACATGATTCTCTTTCTTCCTTTGTGACATTCTATTCTTGTTTTTAATGACTATCACAAAATTATATTGTAGGTTGTGAAGCCTCAAGCATATTTTATAATGCATATGGTGTTATGAGTTACTCTATATAGAGGTTTTTCTCACAGCACCTGTTGTTCGCTATTGGTCAAAGAGAAAACATAACCTTTTTTTTAATTGAAACAAAACCTTCCTTAATAATAGTTAAAGCTCCTAATTAAACTTAGATGTTAGACAAGCCATAAATTGCTTAATTTCCTTCAAATTTAGTCAACTGTTGCTTATTTAAAAAATATTTTGCTAAAAGTTTAAGTATCGATTATTCATTTGGTTCTTATAATTGTACAAATTTTATCTTTTAATTCTTAAACTTAAAAATCATTCATTTTAACTAGTCTTTATACATAGTATTTTTAGTTTAATTCCTATGAATTTAGAAGGTAAGGACGAAAAAGGATAAAGATGATATATATATATATATATATATGTTCTGCTCAAAGAGAACAGAAATGTCCAACAAGTTGTGTTGGATGATTTTATGTAGGATCAGACTCTCTCTTAAGAAGCTAATGAAATCGAAGCAACTTAATGAAGAAGAAGATCACAGCAGCAGTAGTAACTCACAACATAATTTGGCGTGCAGTGTGTGCCGTGTGAATGGAAAGAGAGAGTCAGGATTGTGTGTACCTTTAACCATGGTGTATGCTCTATTTATAGGATTCTAACCTGGACCTTGATGACGGACGGTTGAAGCCCAATATCTTCTTCCGGGATATTCGGAGATGTGGATAACTGAAGGATAGCAGTTATATCTTCTATTCTCTGGTGGTTATGATAATGGGTTAGTGGAAGTTTAAATATTTGAATTAATAAGATAAAGGATAATATATCTTTTATCCGTAACAGATGCCCCTCAGCCCGGTTATCTAGTATTCTGGATGACCGGGATGTATCAGTAATGAAACCGATCAAGTTTAGAGAATCCGAGCCCAGGTAATCGACCTCCGAGGTAAATTTCGTATCTGCCCCTTGCTGAGGTAATCGACCTGCCTGACAGTTTTCACAAGTCATTTCCAACTAATGTCTATGCCGAGCTATCTCTTGTCTCTTCAAAGTAGCCTGGAAAGCTATGAACATCGAGAAATGAACGACTTCTCTTTCTCAACTGCCACGTGTCTTGTCGATTAAACTGTCATTTCTTTGCACACTTTAATCATTACTTTTTTGTGATAATGACATTTCTGCCCCTTCCATGACCTTCCACATCCAACAGTTATTACCCACATCTTTTGAATTCTGGCGGTTACTCTTTTTGTTTAATGTGCCCTTTCCGTTTCATTTCATTCTGGTGCTTTATTTCGCTTTTGCCTTTGCAACTTTTGTACTCTCATTTTCCCTTGCGTTCTGCGTTCTCCTCTGAACTTTTATTCCTCACTGCTGTCGCTTCTCCTTCTACCAGTCTTTATTCATTCTAGGTATTTTCTCTTCTGCATTCTTCTTTTAATTACAACCATTATTAGTTTTTTGCTTTTAATCTTGTCTCGCATAAACCTCTAGTGTCAACATTTGCCTGCATATTCTTTTGCTTCCCGTAGTCCCCAATTCTTGTGGATTTTCCTCATTTTTGTGTTCTTCCGATATAATTCATACCATGAAACACACACCTGAAGAAGAAGAAAGAATCCGCAGAACGGTTTCCCCTCGTTCTGCATTCTGGTTCTTTGGTCTCCCTCTTTCTGAAGAGGAGAAGAAAAAATCCCTGCTTCGGGTTTCTTCTAACCCTGGCAGTTCAAAAGTCCCTATTCCCAAACCCCCAAATCCTTCCAGATTAGGGTCCTCTAGGTTAGGGTCATCGTCACATCAAAGGTCTGCAACACTTTCCTCAGAGTCTAGGGTACCCCCCAGGGCTCCCGTTCTTTCGAGTAATGCCCCTTCAGTCAGTTCTGGAAACAGCCGCATGCCCGAGCCACAGTTTGAAATCCGATACGAACACTGTTCGAAATGTGTTGATGAATTTTTATATTTAGCCAGTAGGGATTTCAATAAACAGTCTGATGCCCTACTGGATCAGTGCCAACATAATCCCATAATGGTTCCTAAACCCCTCCCAAAAAAAACCAATATACCAATGAGCAGGTTAGATGGTAGGGTCGATGTGCCGATTACTGTTGAAGATTCCGTTGTACCGGCTCCGACCTCGTCACATCTTAGCCCCTTGGTGGTTCATCCTCCAGGTATTTTACTAATTGCTGTTTTCTTTATTATCGTAGGTAATTATGGACTCATCTCGTACAGGAATTGTTGAGGAATCCGCGACCGGGTCTCAATCTCAAACTCTTTCTCCTGCTTTAACAGGTAGGTTCCCCAGGGTTACCCACGAGGTGTTACGACACACCTCGGTGCTGGATTCCGAGAGCCTTGCTTTACTCCCCCTCGGGGTTCAAGAAGGCTTTTATGTCTACCTTCCCCGCCCGGGTGAGCCTATTTGCTCTACCCGAGAAGGGAATGATCATGACTTCTTTTTATTTTATAAGGATATAATTACTCGGTTGGGAGTTCGTCTTCCCTTTACCGACTTCCAAATGCGGGTGTTAGACCATCTGCAAGTCGCCCCTTCTCAAATTCATCCTAATGGCTGGGCTTTTATGCAAGCCTTTGAAATTCTCTGTCAAAAGCTTGAAATTCCTTGCACTTGTTCCTTATTCTTTTATTTTTTCACTGTTCAAACCGGCCGATCAGATAAAGAGCCTGCCTACCGGAAAGGGTGGACCTCTTTCCGGGGTCGTAATGACCGCGGCCATTCTGACCGTCGGCTTTTTTCTTTATATGCCGAGTCCTTCAAGGGCTTCAAAGATAAATTCTTTAAAGTTGTTGTCGAACCCGGCCAACATCCTTTCTTTTCAAACTCATCTGATTCTTCTTCGGGATCCTGGAAGTTCCCATTATACTGGTCTTCCAGTCATCACGACCTCCCTCCTACTTTTTATCGAACCGATGAGACTCGGTTGTCAGATTTCGACGCTACCTCTGCAGCTCGAATACTGTCGTACAAAGAATCACAGAGCTTGGCTCCGATAGCTTATTATATTTAGTGTGGTTAGTTTAAATCTCTTTTGAAGATAATACTGAAAATTTTGATTCTTTCTTGCTAACATTCACTTTGTTGTTGTTGTGCAGCGGTTGAAATGGACTCCGTCCCTGTTCCCCGACCCACTCACCTCGTGGCTCTCAAATCTCAGAAGAACCGAAAGCTGACTGAGGGAAAAGGCAAGGCCACGGCCAGTGACTCCAGCCCAAACCTGGCTCCCGCTGATCCAGTTGCGGATGCCTCCACAGTTCCTCCTCCACCTTCTTCTCCCGTGGCCGAGGCGCCTGTTGTTGTCTTTGACGCCCCATGGCGGACGTTACCTCGGATGCCCCAGCCTCTGTTGATGCCCCTGCCTCGGTGTCCGAGTCTCCCGAGGAACGCATTCAACTGTCCCCCGATCTCTTTGGGACAAGGGCGTGACTCGGGAATTTTCCAAGTTGCTCGAGCACCCAAGAGGTATTCTGACTTGGTCCCTTTCTCGGACCCAGAGCTGGAGGAGCTGAGCTTGATGGAGCTGGCTTGCTTGAAGAGTGCCACTTTGCTTAGAAGCTTAGCATCTTTAAACAAAAAAGCTTGCAAGGTGGCTGCCGAGCTCGAAGCTTCTAAAAACGAGACCCGAAGACTTCAACAGGAGCTGGACTTAGCTCGGGCAAATGCGGCAGCCTCGGCTAGGGAGTTGGAGGTATCTCGGGCCGAGACCAAGGAAGCACAAGAGTCGGTGGCTGACCTGACCTCTGAGCTTGGAGCTTCCCGGGCTCAACTTGAAACTTTTCCGGTGGAAGCTGAATCCTCTCGTGCCGCCGTGGCCAAGTTGGAGCAGAATCTGACCGTAATCTAGGGTAGGCCCACAACGCTCGCGACTGTTGTGATCAGCTACTTGCCCTTAATGAAAAGAAAACTAAGGAAGTAGCTGATACCACCAACAAACTTATGTTTGTTCGGTCGCAATTAGCCCGGTCCACTGAGGCCTCGTTTAACAACGATCTGGATCAGATTCACTTCTTGAACCCTGGCTTTGAGTTGAACACCACGGGCATGCACTTCAAATCCTACGTCGGGAATGGCCAGCAGCTGACGGTCTCCGATAGCGAGGAGGAGGAGCCAAGCTCGGTAAGCACGCTCGAGGAGGATCCAGCCCGAGATGACAGAGGAAGTTAAAGGGCTGGGATGCCGGTTGTAGTTGTAATTTTTAATCACTTTAAACAATTTCTGTATATTTTATCTTTCCTTGACAATGCAAAATCTTATTGCACAATTTGTCTATAAGTAATTTATTCGACTTTCATCGTTATTGATTTGCTTTGCCACTTCATTTCTTCTGTATTTTGGCTTCAATGGCAAGTATCATTTAACCCAAATCATTGGTCGGGATTTAAATATCAGTATGGGATCATGTTCCCGTCTTAGCAACTGCTAATGTATTCATAACATCAATCTGTAGATGTAATTCTTTCGGCCAACCCGATGATTCATCCATGATTAAGTAGTTACGTCGACTTGATCAGGGCCGAGATAATACAAAACAACGACTAAGCGCTCAAATTCGTGCACAATAAAAAATTCCTTACAATAAGGATTTCATTAATATTCTTCGAAGATTACATGAGTTTCATGATCTCAACGACAGATTTGCTCGGGTTTCATGTTCCCGGTTTACATAATCGACTGATGAGAAATACATGAAAAATTTACTGTGATTCCTACTAAAGGCAACCACATAATGAACTCTCATGATCCCTATGACGGGCTCGATGACCAATTAAAGGGAAACACATGGTAAGAACAATAATCCATGATCCCAATGATGGGCTTAATAACCAATTAAAGGGAAACACATGCGTCCATGATTCCGATGACGGACTTAAAGCCAACTAAAGGGAAACACATGGTGAAATTCCATGATCCCAATGACGGACTTAAAGCCAACTAAAGGAAAACACATGGACTTTCTCGGCTGCACATTGTCAGCTATAATATTTCCTTAACTTGTCCGCGTTCCACGCCCGTTTGACTTGTTTGCCTTCCAGCGTTTCCAACAGATATGCTCCTTGTCCAAGATTTTGGACAACCCGGTACGGTTTTTCCCAATTTGCTGCTAACTTCCCATCTCGGGCATTTTTATTCCCGATGTCTGCTCGTCATAATACGAGATCGCCTTCTTCGAAAGATCTTTGTTTCACTTTCTTGTTAAATCTTTGAGCCAACTTACTTTTTCTGTCCAAATCTCGGCGATGTGCAGCGGTGCGGACCTCTTCTATTAAATCCAGCTCGGCAGCGAGTGTAGTATCATTATCTTCCATTTGAGACATGTGCTGCCTTCTCCAGGACGATTGGCCGATCTCTACAGGTATCATGGCTTCACAGCCATACGTCATTCTGAATGGAGTCTCTCCAGTAACTATTTGGGCCGTAGTTCTATAAGCCCATAGCACATAATACAGCTGTTCCACCCAGTTTGGGCCGGCTTCATGCATTCTTTTCTTTAACCCATCGAGAATAACTTTATTTGCTGCTTTTGCTTGGCCGTTAGATTGCGGGTGCTCTACTGAAGTAAAATGATGTTTGATGTGGAAACCGATCATCATTGCCTTGAACGTGCTGTCGGCAAATTGTGTCCCGTTATCGGTAACAATTTCTGCCGGGATTCCGAACCTCACTATTATGCTCCGTTCCAAGAATTTTTGAACGCGGGCCGAGGTGATAGCAGCGAGAGGCTCGGCCTCGATCCACTTGGTAAAATAATCGACGACCACTATTAGCCATCTCATTTGGCCTTCCGTAGCTTTAAACGGCCCCAAGAGATCCATGCCCCATTTATAAAAAGGCCACGGTGTCGTGATCAAACTGAGCTCGGATGGAGGGATCCATAATATCTTCGCATGTTTCTAACAGCTATCCCATTTTTTAATGTGCTCTGCTGCGTCTGCCTTCATCGTCGGCTAGAAGTATCCTGCGCGAAGAGCTTTTAATGCTAAAGTTCCTGCTCCCATGTGCTAACCGTTAATCCCCTCGTGTATCTCTGAGAGCACGTACTCGGCCTGGTCCGAACTTAGTCACAATAATAGCGAGGTGTGGAGGCCTCGACGGTACAGTTCACCATCAATAATCACATACATCACAGCATCTCGGATTAATCTTTTGGCCTCCAATCCTTCATCTGGAACTATCCCTTGTTCTAAGTAGCTGATGATAAGCCTCCTCCAATCTTCAGCAACTAAGATGACCATGATGCATGCAGGCTAGGCGAGCTCCTGCTGGATGACTGTTCTGTGGTTACCTGTTCCTTTCGTGCTAGCCAACTTTGATAATATGTCGGCTCGGGCGTTCTTCTCTCTTGGGATATAGGCGACTATTACTTCATCAAACTCCGCCATGATCTCTTTCACTTTAGCCAGGTATTTGGCTAGTAAAAGGCCCTTTGTTTGATACCGCCCCTCAATCTGCACTGAAACAAGTTGTGAGTCAGTGAAGACGTTGATTCTCGACGCTCCCTGCTCCTTTACCTGCTTAGCCCGACAATCAATGCTTCATATTCCGCCTGATTATTCGAAGTCGAAAAATTAAGCTGTAATGATTATTCAAGAGATACGCCGTCGGGATTCTCAACGATGATCCCGACTCCGCTTCCCTTAGCATTAGACGAACCGTCAACATATACTTTCCACACTCTGTCCTCCTGCTGGATGGATGATGTCGGGGTTAACTCTACCACGAAGTCGGCCAAAGCTTGCGATTTGATGGCGTGACGAGACTCATACTGGATATCGAACTCGGATAGCTGGATGGCCCAATTCATCATTCTTCCTGCCAGATCCGGCTTGTGTAACACTTGTCGGATGGGCTGATTTGTTCGTACAACAACGGTTTGGCTTTGAAAATACGAGTGAAGCCTCTTTGCCGTGGTAAGCAGAGCAAAAGCCACCTTTTCGAGCTTCTGGTATCGTAATTCTGAGTTCTTCAGAGCTCGGCTCACAAAATACACCGGCCACTGAGACCTGCCCACCTCTCTGACTAAGACTGCGCTGATGGCCTCCTCCCCAACTGAGAGGTACAGGACGAGTGTTTCGCCGGGCTCTGGCTTTGATAATACCGGAGGTGAGGCCAAGCATGTCTTGATCTGCTGAAAAGCCTCTTCACATGCCAAGTTCCATCCTATGCTCGCTTCTTTCTTCAATAACTTGAAGAAAAGAAGGGCCTTTTCCTCGGATCTTGGAAGAAACCGGGTTAAGGCCGCCATCCTTCCCGTCAACTGTTGGACTTCCTTCCTATTAGAAGGAAACTGCATATCCAGAACAGCCTTGCATTTATCCGGGTATGCCTCTATTCCCGTGTGAGTCAACATGAAACCCAGGAATTTCCCGGCTCTTACCTCAAACGCACACTTCAGCGGATTCAGGCGTATGCTATGCTGCCTTAGCTTCTGGAAAGTTTCTTCCAGATCTTGGATATGGTCCGCATCCGCCGGTGTCTTCGTGATTGTCGTCGATGTAGACTTCAATATTGCACCCGATCTGATATGAAAAGACATTATTCATCATCCGCTGGTAAGTTGCCCTGGCATTTTTTAAACCGAAGGGCATGACGTCGTAGCAATAATTTGCTTCAATACCTCAGAACGTTGTTTTTTCTCGGTCATCTGGATGCATAGGTATCTGGTTATACCTAGGCATGGCAACGGGACCCGAACCCATGGGTACTCGTCCAAATTCGTCCCGATTTTAATGGGAAAAAACTGAATTTTTTGGGTTCGGGTTTGGGTTTTCCTCGGTAGCCAAAAGCGAGGGCGGGGACGGGTATGGGGTTACTGATACCCGCCCCCGCTCCCCGCCCCGTAATAAATAATATTAAAAAATAAAAAAAAATATTATTTTCTAATTTTTTTAATTGAATTGATTGATTTTGTTTTGTAATTTTAAAATTATAATCCCATATTTTAGATGTAAGTTTGTTATTATTATTTTTTTGTTACATAATTAACTTTTTTATCCGATTTTTAATAAAAAAATTATATTATTTTTTTTATTTTTTAAATTTTAGTGAAATAGCGGGGGCGGGGCGGGGTGGGGAAAACCCGACCCTCAGCGGGGGCGGGGATGGGGATGGATTTTAAAATCCGACGGGGAATGGGGGCGGGGGCGGGGAGCGGGTTTGGGGGCAGGGACGGGGACGGGGAATGTAATACCCACCCCTGCCCCGCCCCGTTGCCATGCCTAGTTATACTCGGAGTAAGCGTCCATAAACGACAGTAAATGAAAACCAGCCGAGTTATCTACGAGTTGATCGATACTCGGCATCGGATATGAATCTTTGGGACAAAATTTATTCAAATCTGTGTAATCAACACAGACTCGCCACTTCCCGTTGGACTTCTTCACCATTACCACATTGGAAAGCCATGTCGTATATTGTATCTCCCTTATGAACCCGGCCTCCAACAATTCTTGAATGTGCTTTGTCAAAGCTTGTCTTCTATCCGGGCCGAGCTTTCTGTTCTTCTGCGCTACTGGCTTGGAACTAGGATACATTGCCAATTTGTTGCAACAGAAAGTAGGCTTGATTCCAGGTATCTCGGAAGCCTTCCAGGCAAAGACATCCTGATTTTCCCTCAGGCATTGGATTAGCTTGCCCTTGGTTTCTGGATCGCATTGTTTACCTACCTTCGTAATTTGCTCTGAAGAGCTACCAATCTGGACATCTTCAAGCTCGTCCACCGGTTCTGGTCTCCATTCCTCAATATCCCGCATATCCAGCTCTACCAGATTGATTGGCTTCTGGGACGAATGGGTCTCGATTCGAGAATTTACTGGCTCTCCCTGCCGAATTCGAGGCGGGGAAGACGGGCCGCCCTCAGTTTCCCTGATCGTGTTGTAATAGCATTGCCTCGACTCTCTTTGGTCCCCGCAAATCGTAATGACTTTGCCGAGGTGCCCGATCATCTTCATCTTCTGATGCTTGGTGGACATCAGTATGTCCCATTTGTGGAGCGTTGTCCTGCCCAAAATAATGTTGTATGGCGACGGGAATTCAGCAACGGTGAACGTAACCCTTTCTGTCTTGAACCATTCCTTCGTTCCCAGCGTGAGCTAAAGGTCGATGGCCCCCTTCAAGCCAGTGCCTTCCCCATTGAAACCGTACAACATGGTTTGGCATGGCTTCAGGTCTTCCTCCTTTAGATTCATCGTTTTAAATGCGCTCCAATTGATAATGTCGGCCGAACTACCATTGTCGACAAATATTCTTCTGACCCGGAAGTTGGCCACGGTTCCTGTTATGACGGGGCCAACCTCATACCGGGAACCACTCCCATCAGATCTTCTTCGGTAAAATAAATCAGTGGGGGAGTGGCTTTCTTGCTGCTTCCTTTGCTGTTTTCCTTGAATTTCGGCTGGTCCCTTACCGACATCACCTCCTTGAGGTACTTCTTCCGTTGGTTGGATGTATCGCCTCCTCCTCCCATTCCTCCCGAGATGACATTGCATTCAAACTCGGGCTCTGGGAATTCCTCGTCTTTCTTACTCTTCTTGTCATCTCGTTGCTTATTCTCCTGTTGGCTTTTTCTTTTGCCTTGGTGCCCCTAAGTTCGAATCACATACTGGCATAGTTTGCCTTCACGCACAAACCTCTATTGCATCTCGGAGCTCCCAGCACTGATCAGTCGTATGGCCCGGTCCGTTGTGAAAATCACAGTACCGGGAATAGTCCAACCCTTCTCTTCTTACTATGGGAGGAGGACGGTCAACTTTCCTCATTTCGGTGAAAGCTACCTCCTTCCATATCTGACCACGCGTAGCATTCAGCGGAGCATATTTGCCAAATTTTGATTCGTATCCCGGGCCTGAAGCGAGGGTCAGGAATGCTTCGTGGGGGCCGGCCGATGGGAATATTTGCAGGGTGCTGATTGGACTGCCCGGGCTGTGGATTTTCCTGACGTCGGTTCCTTGGTGATGAGGGTTTTTTGTTTTCCCTCGGAGCCGAGTTAGCGATTTCCATATGCTCCAACTCCAAATATTTTTTGGATCGGACCCTGAACTCGTTTAGAGACTTCACAGGATCCTTGTAAATTGATTTGGCGAGACGGGAAGACCTGTTGAGCCCGGTTGAAAGGAGATGAACATGAACTTTTTCTTCCAAACCTTGCACTTGCAGGATGGCTTCCTTGAACCGATCCAGGTAACTCTGCAATGTTTCCCCGGGCTACTGACGTATCTTACCCAAAGCAAACTCGAATTTTGGCTACTTCTTGCTCGTTGCAAAGTTTAGCAAGAACTTCTGGCCGAAATCTTCGAAGTTATGGATGGACCACAGCGGCAGGGAATGAAACCAGGTTTGGGCGGCTCCGGTTAAAATGGTAGCAAAAATCCGTGAGATGATGGGTTCGTCAATACCTCGAACGCACATTTGCATGTCAAACTCGTCAATATGTACCTACGGATCTTGGCTTCCATCATATTTGGACAAAAACGAGCCGTCGAAGTCTTCCAAGAACTGAGCATCCACAATTCTGTCCACGAACGAGCTGTTATTTTGATGACCCCGGCGATATTTTCTCCGATAAGTACCATCGGCTGGTCCGGGGTGACGGATGATCCCTCCCGTCGGTCTTTCTTCCGCAACGCCATCCGGTATGACGGTCGAGGAAAGGAGAAGTCCGTTGTTATTTGAACGAGAATGAGACACTCTTCCTTGCTCGGACTGATCGATTGGGTCCTTATTGCCGATCCCGACAGTGCGGGCCGATGTCTCTGGTCTCTGTAACACCCCAAAATTCCCTAACTATAGTTCAATAGATATTTATGGAAGTCTTAAGCTAGGAAAGATTTGAAGAAATATCATTAGAGACATTATAGAAATGTTTGGGGAAAAATAACCATATTGCCCTTACCGTAAATTAGAAATGACAAGAATGCCCTTGAGGGTAAAAGGAAGATAATGCCCTTGGATATTTTAAGAATTACAAAAGTGCCCCTAGATATTTTAGAAAGATATTTTAAGAGGGAAACTTACATAAATGCCCTTGGATATTTTGAAAATGACAAGAATACCCTTAGATATTTTGAATAGATATTTCTATGATGGAAATGACAATTATGCCCTAGGATGAAAGATGAATTTACCATAATGCCT
>PYAF01001738.1:128483-149772 GCA_007407185.1 Glycine tomentella | reverse complement strand
AGCTAAGCCTTTGCACGTGTAACATCAAGAGGAATGGAGAAATGTTGAGAACAATCAAGAAAATGGACACTTGGATGGTTAAAAAGCAAGGAGTCTTGCCATTGGTCCATTTGGAAAGCTAATTAATCATAACTTAGGAGATATTTTGTAATAAAAGTTTTTTAAATCAATTGTCCAACCCTATATAAAGGGAGGGAATAGACCAAAAAACACCAAGTCCTTCTCCAAGAGGAAGTGCACCTGAAATCCCTCTTCCATATCTCTTCCATCTTTTCATTTCCAAGCCTAAATCAAGTTGGAAAAGAAACTCCACCATATTAAAGCAACACGAAAGCTAGAAGAAGCTAAGGAAAAGATTGGCAAGCTTTTAGGAAGAAGTTTGTCAAGCTTTTAAGAAGAAAGAATAAGGTACGTATAGGGAAGTTTATCGTAAATATAATTAAAGTATTGCTTATGTTTGAATCTTATGTATTTCTATGAAAAAAACCAAGCTTGCACACCATGTGTTTGATAAATTGTTTGAGTATGTTTTATTCATATATTGCAAAGTATTTCTATGAAGTTTATGTGTTGTTGAGTGTTTCTACGAATTTCTATGAAGTCCACGTGTTGCTAAGTGTTTTATAAATTTCTATGAACTTCATGTGTTTCTATGAATTAATGTACATGGATGATATGTTAAGTTTTGTACATGAGTAATAGAACAAAGATTTTGTACATGAGTAATACGCTGAGTTCTGCACTTGATTGATGTTGAGTTTCTGAGTAAAACATATGAGACAGTAATTGAGAAGTCGTGTTATTTTGATATTTTGCCTGGCGGGGGCTAGTCCGTGTTATTTTGATATTTTGCCTGGCGGGGGCTAGACCGTGTTATTTTGATATTTTGCCTGGCGGGGGCTAGTCCGTGTTATTTTGATATTTTGCCTGGCGGGGGCTAGTTCGTGTTAATATAAGAAGATAAGCATGCATCATATTTTGAGGATGTTATGATGACTTTCTATATATATAAATTGTGATGACTTTTTGTATATATTTTGTGACTTAAATTATGTTTATCATGAACTTACCCTGTACTTTGTGTCTGTGGTTGACACCTGTGATGACCCCAATCTATTTGGGCGAGCAGAGCAACAGTAAAAGCATAGCAAGCGGATGGATTGTGTGGAAGATATTGGGATGATATTTTGTAACAAATATTATGTTTGGAGATATGTATTATGTAATAGAACTAAGAAACGGTCTGTATTATGGATTATATTTTACTCTAGACTGTATTATGGATTATATTTTATTTTGGACTTCAAAAGAACATTTGGTGATAAAGAACTCGTTTACGATATTGATGGTTAGTACCTTTTGTATGAATTATTTTAAGCGAGAAGAAAGAATTTTCCGTGAAATTTGTAACTAAGATAATTCTAAAGCAAATGAAAAAGAAATTTCATTCAAAATCAATAAAATACAAGATAGTAAAACGAGGCGTTACAGTCTCTGCCTCCTGGTTGTTGCATGGAGTTACTCGGTTCCTCATGTTGCCATGTTCTCCGCATTACGCTCCAGGTGCTCGGCATTCTACCGGCGTTCTTCCTCTCTTTGTATAGCACTGCGTTCGTCCAACTGAGCGATCAAACGATGAATATCCTCCTGGCGCTGGAGTTCGTAACGCTTCTCCAGGTTCTCCATTCGAGGTAAGAGAGATTGAAGAGTGTTCTGGATGAACCGCTGAGTGGCTTCTGCTTCTTCTTGTACGACTGGTGGTGGGCTGGCCGGCGTGTGTGCTGTTGGTCCCGTACGGGATGAGGCCGTATGGGACAGTGCATCTTCTGCCACCACATTTTCCAGGTTCGGATTCTTGGGTGGTTCGTTGCGCCTAGCTATCCGGTGCCTTCTGGTGTCAACCGTGGGATTCGAAGTTTATCGTCCCCACAGACGGCGCCATTGTTCTGCTCAAAGAGAACAGAAATGTCCAACAAGTGGTGTTGGATGATTTTATGTAGGATCAGGCTCTCTTCTTCCTTAAGTTGCTTCGATTTCATAAGCTTCTTAAGAGAGAGAGAGCCTGATCCTACATAAAATCATCCAACACTACTTGTTGGACATTTCTGTTCTCTTTGAGCATAACAATATATATATATATATATATATATATATATTAATATTATGAGAATAAGTATTTTATATGAGATTGAAAAGATTAAATATGAATTATATATATGAAAGGTAAAGATTTAATGTCATGTGACTATTTAAAAAATCATATGACTTTTTAAATATTGAATATTGATCATTCATATTTAGTTATACCATCCAGATTTAATGCTCTCACTTTCATACAAGATATTTTTCTCTCATATGATATGATATGTCCTCTCTCTATATATATATGGAGTAAAAGTGATAAAAAAAAAGTTATAAGCATAAGGATCAAAATGGATGATTTTTAAATTTTAAGTATAGAAAATAAAATGTAAAGTTTGTATAATTATAAAGACTGAACCAATAATTAAACAAAACAAAAAAAAGACACTATTAATTAGTTGTGGACTTCTTATTTTTTTTATTTTGCTTATGGCTTTGAAAGAAGAATCCATTTTTTTCTTTTCTTCATCAACAGAAGATTTATGTTAATTTCAATTTTATTGTTAGATAAGACACTACTATAATTTGGCCAATCTTTTCAAAATCGAAGAAAGTACTTATTATTTTAGCTATAAAAAAACAGCTTTCATGAATTTCATAACACAACCAATCATGGTCACAATGTGATTCAATCATTATAGATAGTATCTACAAATTAAAAAGAAAAGTCACACATATATAGTATAATGTACACTTATATATATGGAGAATACTTTAGTAGAATGAATTTTATTAATTAATTATACTAATTCATTCACAATTATTTGAATTTACTTTAGTACAATTTGTAGTTATTTACTTATTGAAACAATGATTTGCTTTCAATCAATTGCAATACTAGAAATACAGCCTTCTACATCGGTTATTTTTGACATTTCACATCGATTTTGAACTGATGTTGAATCAGGCGACGTTGAAAGTCTGCAAGTTAACATCGGTTTTCAAAACCGATGTTAACCAAACTAGACAACATCGGTTTCCCATCGATAACCGACGTGGATATCTGATAAATGACAACATAAAAAGTGTAAAAGATGCTCTAACAACATCGGTTTCTTTTCAAAACCGATGTTAATCAACACAACAACATCGGTTTTATACAAAGCCGATGTTGATTTGATGTAACAACATCGGTTTTACAAAGAAAAAGTAGAGCGAGAAACACCTATCAACAATATAACTTTAGTAAGTGTAGCTATTTTACACAAAATTAAAGAAATATACATATAAAAATAGAAAACATATTAGGAAAAAATTGTATAGCAACAAAGATCTATTCATGGCGTAGTTCTCCATCATATAACTAGACTTTAGATGATCAAGGTTCCATGCACGTGAGGGCGGTTCCTTGTTCCGGATGATCGTATATCTCTATTCTCAATACAATACCAAACTACTCAATTTCTCAATCTTAATCTATAGTTTGAAAATGAGCTGTGTTCCATGGCGTACACACCAGCTTGAAATTAGTGGTTGGACTTTTTTGGTGGGATAAAACTTACTATTACGAACCATGCATTACTGGTTCCAATGCGTAAGAAGAACAAGGTACAAACTACAAATGGTGGCATGGTTCCAAATTCCCATAACTTTTTATTGGTCTACGAGAGAGTTTCAATTTCAATAATAGGTTGTGAATATAGCTAGGAAGTCCACGTTCAACTACTCCACATGTATACACAACGGCTACGCATGTCATCCTTGCCTCGATTAGGAGTTTGGGCTAGCAAGATTAATCTCGTGTTTTGTAAATAGTAACCGAAATTTTTTGGTGAGACTATATATGCATGGTTGCTTGAAAATAATAGCCATAGGGCACATAGATTGAAAAAAGTACATCCTCAAATATTATTTAAATGCACATGTATAAACATGTGGATTTCGTATATGATTTCGTTTAGAATTATTTGATACTCCCTTCCTTCCGTATCAAAATACATGAAATCTTAAATTATTTTACACGAATTAAGAAAAATTAATAAAAGAGAGTAATAATTTTATAAAATTAGTTTTAATATTAATATTACATTAAAAATGAAAGTAATACTTATTAGGAGTATTAGTAAAAGTAATAATTAATATTACATTAAAAAATTAAATATAACACTTATTTGAGACATGTTTTTTTTTTCCCAAATATAACACTTATTTTGGGATGGAGGAAATACCATATAGCATTACTGATATGTTAATGTAATTCTTCAAACATAACATTTTATTAACAAAATTTAAACTAATAAATTTAATAATTATGAGGGTAATTAAAATAACTAAAGCCAATAAAAAATTAAAAAAAATAATAATATTATGCCTTCTTAATGTTATGGGTAATTTTGAGAAAAACATAAATTTGATGATACTAATTAAGGTCTTGTTTGGGTGGTTGCAATTTTTTTATTTTCAAATGTAGTTTTTGAGACAAAATTCTTTTGGTAAAAATGAAGGTCAAATGGATTTTTTAACTCAATTTTGAACTTTTCATTACCTTCCATTTCAAAATATATAAAAAATAATTTATTAATTTGATTTTTAGTTTTAAAATGTGTATTCTCCCTGCATTGACAAAGATCTTTCTCAACATCTCAACTATTGCGCATGAAATTTACAAGATTAGATATTTGCAAATGGTACAATAATGATTGACTGACCTAATATGCTCAATAACAAATACTTCATTCGAACCTAAATATAAGCAAGAAAATAATTGGACTCAAATATAAATAAATTTTAACTATTTTGACTGTATTTAATGATACCATTTTAAAAATAGCATTCAATTAATTGTTATTATAGTTTCAATGACTCTTTTTATTCTTGATATCAAAATTCAATGAATGATACTTTAGAAAATAAGTTTATTTTTTAAAATATGATTAGTAGAATTAGGATGACATTAACCAACTTTCTTAATCAATGTAAAGTTAATTATTTTTGCTTATATTAGGTCAAAAGTAGTACTACTAAGTAGAGTTATCTCCACTTATATAAAAATTATTTTAATCATATTACTGGTCAATATTTTTTTGATCCGTATGTAGAAGAAGGTATTAGAGAATTAATAACTCACGTATCATGCTTAATCAACTAAGCTAAATTTCATTAGTGTATTACTAATCAATATAAAATATCCATAGGATGTCTAATCAATTAAAATTAATCTATTAAAAATAAAAAGATTTTCACCTTTTTTAAGTCCTACCTAATCCAAATGCTTACAAATTAAGTCCAATATATTATTTTATGAGCAATGATCAACTTACACCAAGAGTAATTCTTTTGGATTGGGTAGGATCAATATATTATTATGGATTTAGAGCTTAACATTCATTTTTTTAAAATCTAATAATTGTAATAAGTTATTAATTTTATTCGTTAGATTCCAAGAAAATAAATGATGAAAATAAAAAATAACTTTAAAAAAGTTAATCTTTGTATAAGTTGATCTCGCCTCTTATTTTACAAATGTAAGACAGTTATTCTATTTTGTTATTAAACCTAAACCACCAACGTAACACTATAAAGAAGTATGAGAAAATTATTGCAGGACTTTACATGTAGTTCGACCCGAATGTTCTTGAAGATAAATAATCATTAATCTGAAAATATTAATGATAAAATTAAATGTTTTTATTTAAATATTTTTAACTTGAAAATAATTTTAAGACAAAACATGAAGGGCGATTTTTCTTTAGAAACAATGAGCAAGCATCATAATTTCTTAGGACATCCAAACTATGTTGGAATCCCCTAAGCAAGCAATCCTATACGTACAATACACAAAGACAATAAAAGACCATTTACCATTGATCTTTATCATGAAATTGAGACTCTTACTTTTTTCTTTTTATAACTACAACAATGAGAATTTAATATAAGTTCTCATGTAAACTCTAACATTCCACGACAAAACTGATCTTGGCGAATTTTGAATGATTCATACTTAACGCCTCTTCTCGTGATGCAAAAGTTATAAATAATAATTAAAAATTACTGACTTTTTCAAGCATTATGTGTTGGGGATGATTTGAGAATTAAGGACTCAAGAGTAATATGAATTTCAAGATATACTTCCGTATTGATATTTCATGATGATGTTGTACGTTAATATTGTATTTACTTCTCTTCTTTTTATCTTATATCAATGGATATTTCTAGATTCATTATATTAGAGATTAATCTTATTTATGATATGTGATTATTCTTAATTTAAAAAAATACACAAAAAAATTAAACAAATTTTTTTAGTTAAATAAATCATTTTCTTACATGTAAATACAACAAAACTTTAAACCATTGCCCTAATCCTATAAGTTTATAAATAAGTTAAATTTTATAAAATTAATAAACAGCAAGATAAATACAATTAAAATTTATCATGTGATATTAAATGATTGTCTCACATGAATTTTAGATAATTAGAATTCTTCGGTTTGAAATAAAAAAAATGGATACAAAAATCTAAGTTCTCATCAAGCTTTGGTGACAGTGAGAACCGAAGGTTGTGCTTCATTCGATTTTGATTACAAACCTTGTCGCTTTAATACGTCTCACTATACATTGCATGTTGGAACTTGGAAAGTTAGATAATCATTCTGAAGTCTCTAGAAAAATGGGAAAAACAAAAATTGGAATTGAAAAAGGTGATCAAGAAATTTTGTTCGAAGGATCAGTCTTTTCTCTAATTACTAAAAACTACAATCTATTGCAACGTGTCATGGGCCAATAATGGTAAAGTACAGAACACTAAAAATTGTTGGTTGATCTCCAATTGGAAAAACAGCATCGCAAGTGACAAAAACAAACTTGTTGGTACCTTTTGGGGTATCAACAACAGGATAATTATGTGATTTCACCATCATGTACATGATTATGTAACATATAATTCAAGTGAACCTTCCAAATTTCTCTTTCATTCTCTGCCCTGAACCACATGTTGGACAACTCAAGCACTAAAAATGTGAGGCAAAACAGTACTTGAACAAGAACGTGCTAGATTATATATAACATACAGTATATACTAGCCAGATGCTTCCCACAAATAAGAAAGGCCAGCATGAACAACCCCTTTCAACATAAAATTTATGAAGGGTAGCCTCAAAATCAACAATTAATTGGCCCAACTTTTCACTGGCTATAAACATCTGGCAGTTGCTTATCTATTACTCTACTTGTTAAAAATCTTTAAAATTGACTAGTTGACCTCGGACACGAATTAAATTGATATCTTGTATATGCTAATTAGCATTTAGCAACAATAGCTAGAATGTTCGATTCCTTTTAATTTGATGTTCTTTGTCAAATAGCAATGGATCCGTATGCTAACTCGGGGAGAATATATATACCAGTGACATATTATACCGATTAAGAGTATATTACAACTTAAAAATATTATACAAATAATATAAGAGAAGAAAATATTATATACTATGTCAATCAATTACAAATTGTCATAAATATATAATAAACTTATTTTTATAATAATAATCTTAAAAATTATATTAATAATGATTTGTAATTAAATAATAATATAATTTTTTTATACTGTTATTTCATAATGATAATCTGACTGCTAAATTAAGCTATATATAGAGTTCTGTAGGAAAAAAGAAAGGTATATATATGTTGGATAAGGTTCCGTTCCAATGCTGGAAAAGTTTTTGGGTCCAAATCTCGAGGTGTTGATCTTGGCCCATTTTCATTTAGGGTAAATTCCTAAATGAGGTGTCTCTCTATAAATACCCTCATTATGGATGGAGATAAGAGACGAAGAATTTCCAGAGAGGCTGACGCAAAGGTGCGGCGGTGTAAGGCTGAGCGCAAACAGAGAGTGGGTGTTTTTCTCCGGTGTTAGACCGTCGAGGGTGAGTCTCCGAGAGCTGTGAGGGTTGTTTGTTGAGAGTTTCCACTTCTGTTGTAAGGGAGGCTGAGTGGCTCCGGTGAGTGACCGTTGAGCGTTTTGTAACCATTATTTCTGAATAGTGGATTGTTTCTGGACTTGGTCCCTTGGGTTTTCCTCCTGGAGGTTTTCTCCCACGTTAAGCTATATTGTGTGTTGATTCTCTCCCTATCTTCTCTCATTTTTACTGTTTCTGTGTTTCCGCTGTGTTTACTCTATGTTTTGGTTGCTAAGGGTTGAGTCGTGTGACTCCCCAGTGTTGTGGTTGGTAGAGGAAGCTCCCAGCCGAGAAGAGGTTGTGGTGCCGGGCCAAGTTTGTGTGGGGCCGGGTAGCAAATTCCACAACAGTTCTGGTATCAGAGCTCCAGGTTGGAGGCTATGAGAGAGAGATACCAGGATGGAGACCAGTGGCGGTGTTTCCCATGATGGGGATATGTTCAAGTTGACCGCAGACAACTTCACCTACTGGAGACCGATGATGGAAGATCATCTGTATTGCAAGGATTTGCACGAGCCCATTGTCCTTGATATGAGGTCGGCTGGAAAGACAGACAAGGAATGGGAGATCCTGAGTCGGAAGGCGATGGCCACAATCAGGAAGCATATTGATAAAAGCCTCTTTGAGCACGTGTCCGAGTTTACAAATGCGTATGAGTTGTGGAACAAGTTAGAGTCCATAATTCAGAAGAAGACTCCGAGAAACAAGGCTCACCTGGTTCGCCGGCTTGTGAAGCTGGAGTATAAGGACGGGATGAGTATGATCGAGCACCTCAACACATACAAAGGTATCGTGAACCAGTTGTCCAAGGTCAATATGAGAATAGACGACGAGATGCAAGCTCTGTTGCTCTTGAGCTCGTTGCCAGAGAGTTGGGATACTCTGGTAGTTACGTTGAGTAACTCGGCACCAGAAGGAAAACTGGAGATGGATGTCGTGACCGACAGCCTCCTGAATGAAGAAGCCAGGAGGAGAGAACGGGGTGCGAGCAGCACTGGAGATGCCATTGTTGCTTAGCGGAGTAAGTCCGACTTCCGAGCTCGAGGAAGGAGCCGAGGTCGTGAGAGGAGGGATAAGTCCCAGGATCGGTCAAGGCCGAGGAGTGAACTGAAGTGCTTCTACTGCGGGAAGACCGGGCACAAGAAAGCGACTGCTGGACTCTGAAGAGAGACGAGCAGAGCGGGTCTGTGAAGTCAGACCAGGGCAAGAAAGAGGCCAGAAGCACCACGGCAGTGGTAGCTAGTGTTGAGCCTGAGATATTTCTACTCGGCAAGGACATTGTGAATGTCGCCCTTGATGATTGTACCTGGATAGTGGATCCGGGTGCTTGCTTCCACGTGACCCCTCACAGAAGGTTTTTCTCCTCCTACCGGAGTGGAAAGGTCGGAGCTGTGAAGATGGGGAATCAGGTGACCGACAAGATTGTTGGTGTTGGCTAGGTGACTCTGACCTCGGAGGTCGGATGTCGGATAGTCCTGAAGGACGTGAGGCATGTGCCTGACATGCAGTTGAATCTAATCTCGGTAGGTAAACTTGATGATGCCGAGTTAGTAAACAGCTTTGAAAGCTGTAGATGGAAGCTGTCCAAGGGAAGCTTGGTGATAGCCCGTGGAAGGAAGGAAGGCTCCTTGTATGTGATGCAAGGAAGGATGATTGGCGGAGAAGCCAACACCGTGTTCGGTGGATCAAGCCTAGAGTTGAGGCATAAGCGTCTTGGGCATATGAGTGAGAAAGGGCTTAAGATTCTGGAGAAGAAAGAGCTCTTGACCGGGTTGAAGGGACAAATGCTGGAGAGTTGCTAGCATTGTCTGGCTGGGAAGCAGCACCGGGTTTCTTTTGTGAGACCGGATCAACCCAGGAGACGGAGGTATTTACTTGACCTCGTCCACACTGATGTTTGCTCCATGTCAGAAAGATCGTTTGGAGGGGCACAGTATTTGTCTCTTTCATTGACGACCACTCCCGCAAAGTGTGGGTGTATCCTTTAAAGACTAAGGATCAGGTGCTCCAGTCGTTTAAAGAATTCCATGCCATGGTGGAAAGGGAGACTGGAAGGAAGTTGAAAGTGGTCAGATCGGATAATGGTGGAGAGTATCGGGGTCCTTTTGAAGCCTACTGTAGAGAGGCCGGGATCAGGATGGAGAAGACGCCTCCCAAGACACCTCAGCTGAACGGCCTCGCTGAGAGGATGAACCGGACAATAGAAGAGAAGGTCCGGAGTATGCTATCCAACGCCGGGTTGTCGAAGGCATACTGGGGAGAAGCTGTGAGGACAGTCGTTGACCTGATAAATTTCTCACCATCGAGGCCTTTGGAAGGGGAGATTCCAGAGGAAATTTGGACAGGTCGGAAAGCGACCTACGATCACCTGAGAGTATTCGGATGCCGAGCCTTCGTGCACGTCCCTAAAGATAAGAGAGGGAAGTTGGATGCAAAGACGAAGGAGTGCATGTATCTCGGTTCGCCGAGGACCGAGTTCGGTTTCAGACTTTGGGATCCAATCGGGAAGAAGATTGTGAGGAGCCGAGATGTAGTCTTCCATGAGGATGAGACCATCCATGACATCTCGAAGCTCGAAGTCCGGGTTACTGTCCGAGGAGAAAAACCTGTCCCTCATGAACATGCTGAAGCAGGGGGAGAAACCGGGGACATCGCTGGAGGCGATGTGAATGAAGAGCCGGGTTCTGAGGGTGAAGAAGAAGAGCTGAGATACCCCACTAGAGTGAGAAGACCTTCTTCGAGATATCCACCTGACGAGTATACTATCATTGCCGAGGAGGGTGAACCTCAGAGCTATGATGAGGCGGTGGAGAGTTCAGACGAGCTGAATGGGAGAAGGCCATGCAGGACGAGATGAGGTCACTGCATGAGAATCAGACGTACGAGCTGACCGAGCTGCCCAAGGGGAAGCGAGCTCTGAAAAACAAGTGGGTGTATAAGATCAAGCAGGAGGAGGTCGGCAAGAAGCCGAGATACAAAGCTCGGATTGTAGTGAAAGGCTGCAATCAGAAGAAGGGAATTGACTTTGATGAGATTTTCTCTCCTGTTGTGAAGTTAACCTCGATCCGGTCAGTTTTAGCCATGGCAGCTACTATGGATCTGGAGGTGGAGCAGATGGATGTGAAAACGACATTTCTTCACGGTGAGCTGGAGGAAGAGATCTTCATGGAACAACCCGAGGGATTTGAAGTGCCGGGTTGTGAGGGCAAAGTATGCCGACTGAAGAAGAGTCTCTATGGCTTGAAGCAAGCACCTTGACAGTGGTACAGGAAGTTTGATTTCTTCATGACCGAGCACAAGTTCATGAAGACGGATGCCGACCACTGTGTATTTGTTAAGAGGTATGAGACTGGAGAATTCTTGATCTTGCTACTATATGTAGACGACATGCTTATAGTCGGGCAAGACAAGGTAAAGATTGCCGACTTGAAGAAGGCTTTGAGCTCATCCTTCGCAATGAAGGATTTGGGTCCAGCAAAGCAGATTTTCGGGATAAAGATTATCCGAGAATGAGAAAAAAGGCTACTATGGCTGAGTCAGGAGAAGTATATTGAGAAGATCCTGAAGAGGTTCAACATGGACAAAGCCAAGACAGTGAGCACTCCCTTGGCCGGACATTTGAAGCTGAATGAGAGACAATGTCCGAGCTCAGATGAAGACTGAGAAGAGATGGAGAAGATCCTGTACCAATCTGCAATGGGGAGTCTAATGTATGCAATGGTTTGCACTAGACCCGATCTCGCCCATGCAGTAGGAGTGGTTAGTCGGTATCTTTCGAATCCCGGCAGATAACACTGGGAAGCAGTGAAGTGGATCTTCAGATACCTCCGGGGTACGACCCGTGTGTGTCTTCGATTTGGAGATGGCAAGGCCGAGTTGCAATACTACTCGGATGCCGACTTGGGGGGAGATTCCGACTCGAGGAAGTCGACGACGGGTTATTTGATGACCTTTGCTGGAGGAGCTATTGCGTGGCAATCAAGACTGCAGAAGTGTGTGGCACTTTCGACGACAGAGGCCGAGTACATTGCAGCAACTGAGGCATGCAAGGAGTTCCTGTGGATGAAGAGTTTTCTCCAGGAGCTTGGCCATGAGCAAGACGAGTATGTCTTGAAGTGTGACAGCCAGAGCGCAATTCATCTTGTGCGAAACTCGGCATATCACTCCCGCAGCAAGCACATTGATGTGTGGTATCATTGGATCCGAGATGCGGTGGAGGACGGAAAGTTCACACTAGAAAAGGTGCACACAAGTCAGAATTGGTCTGACATGATGACGAAGCCGGTAGCAGCAATGAAGTTTGAAGATTGCTGCATGGGAGTCGGGCTTGTGAACTCGGCATGAAGATGCCGAGTAGAGGATCTCGGCAAGAGGATGCCGAGTTGAGAGAGACCGAGTTGCGTTCTCGGACCTAGGTGGAAGACCGGCTTTTTGTTCGGGTTGCCATTTTTGTCGCATTGAAACGGAAGGGGGAGATTTGTTGGATAAGGTTCCATTCCAATGTTGGAAAAGTTTTTGGGCCCAAATCCTGAGGTGTTGACCTTGGCCCATTTCCATTTAGGGTAAATCCCTAAATGAGGTGTCTCTCTATAAATACCTTCATTATGGATGGAGACAAGAGACGAACAATTTCCAGAGAGGCTGACGCAAAGGTGCGGCGGTGTGAGGCTGAGCGCAAATAGAGAGTGGGTGTTTTTCTCTGGTGTTAGACCGTCGAGGGTGAATCTCCGAGGGCTGTGAGGGCTGTTTGTTGAGAGTTTCCACTTCTGTTGTAAGCGAGGCTGAGTGGCTCCGGTGAGTGACCGTTGAGCGTTTTGTAACCATTATTTCTGAATAGTGGATTGTTTCTGGACTTGGTCCCGTGGGTTTTCCTCCTGGAGGTTTTCTCCCACGTTAAGCTATATTGTGTGTTGATTCTCTCCCTATCTTCTCTCGTTTTTACTGTTTCTGTGTTTCCGCTGTGTTTTGGTTGCTGAGAGTTGAGTCGTGTGACTCCCCAGTGTTATGGTTGGTAGAGGAAGGTCCCAGCCGAGAAGTGGTTGTGGTGCCGGGCCGAGTTTGTGTGGTGTCGGTAGCAAATTCCACAACAATATAGACGTTATAGGTGCTATTTTTTTTCTTAATCTTTTTGTTTAATAGGAGGGATAGGTACACATCTTAAACCTGGAGACCTGAAACAGCAATTCACTTAAGCGGCTGGTTTTATTTACCATGTCGTAGAGCCGCAGGGACAGACAGCTGTTATTGAATGAATCTTTCAAGTAAATTGGAATTGTATTCACAGTCAGCTAACCTAGGCCTAAATTTGCTGGATGTGTATAATTCTGACCAAAAAATTCTGACCCTTTTCCCATTGGTTGATTTATGGGTTTAATTTCTCTTCCAATAATCGATAATATATAATAAATTAATACGATTATAGAAATAGATGTAATTTCTCTTTTATATTCTCAATTATAAGTGCTTTATTTATCTTGTATGTGTATTTTCATTTACTGTAAAAGAATCAAATCATACAACCGATTTTTTTTTTTCTTGAATTGGATTAATAACATTAAAAATACAATATTAGTTGTAATAAACAAAGAATGCGATACTCATTATATATATATATATATATATATATATATATAAAACAAAGAATGCGGCCCACAATCATATCATTTGAGAATCCTCATCTAAGAGTACGTCTATTTTGATCATAACAGATATAATGAAATGACATAAAGTAACATTGATTATTATTGTTCAAATTATTTAAACATAATGAAATGTAATAAAATTTATTTATTTTTCTTAAAAGATTAAGATATTTTATTACAGTTTTCCTTAAATATTACAGTAAAAAACAATTATATTCGAGTCTTTTCCTTCTTCTAATATCTTTTTATTCTTGATTTAAAATGAAAAAATTAAATCAAATTGTTATTTACAAATTTCTTTCACATTCCTTCGTGTTTCTTTCATATGACATGAATTTCTTTTTTTACAATTAGTAATTTCGAATTTAAACTTCAACGTGCAGCTTTATGAAATATTTTAAAACAGTTTTTTTTTTTTATTTCTCATACAAAATTAATGCAGTCTCTTATCTGTTACCATAAAACAAAATCCATTTTCATTCTATAATAAAAATGAAATATTAACTATACTAACTTTCTATTCATTTTTAATATTTATTGTATGATTGATTAAAATTTATTAAAAATTATTATTTTTGATAGATTTTATTTTTGAATTAAGAAAGATAATTATTAAATAAAAAATGACATCCGACAAAATTGATGATTTTAATAAATTTTAATGAATAACAAAAATTATTAGAAAGAGTATTAGAAATAGAGTATTCTTAAGCTTTCTTGTAATAAAATATTTATACAACTATATAGTATTATACAATTAATTATTTTTATCGTATTCCGTAGACCTGTCAAAACGGGTCAACCCGGCCCACCCGGGTTGGCCCACCACGGGTTGACAACAAAGTGAGCTGGGCCGGGTTGGCTCACTTTGGTGGTGGGTCAAATTGTGCCTAACCCGGCTCAACCCACACAGGTTGGTGGGTTATACGGGTTGATCCGCGAGCTGGCTCGTGAGCTGACTCGTGGGTTGGCTCACTTTAAATTTAAAAAAAAAAAAAACTTAAAAAATCACAAATAAGCGCAGAAAAATGCAAATTAAAGTATTAAACCAATCTAAGTTTAAACTTTAAATATTACAAACATGAAACTCAAACTAAATGTGCATGAAACTCAAACAAACATAAAGAAACATCAATATGTTCAACAATCAACAACATTAAAATACCAAAACACAAATCTAAGTCTTCCAATGTCAAATTTCCATTTGTCAATCATCAATATTAATTAGTCTGCAAAGACTGAAGAGTATTGGAATCATGCTTTGACAAATCAATTTGAGTTTCGCCATCTTCATTTTCTCCATTATTTTCATCTACAATTCAAAAAGAAATATTTAAAATAAAGTGAATGTTTATTAGTAAACAATAAATATGACTAATGTAAAGATAGATTATAAAATATTACCATCAGCCATAGGAGAAAAACCATTTATCCAATTACGAGTCAAAATAAGTGCTTGAACATTATCGGAAGAAGGGAACACTGGTATTTGTTAAGCACACGAGCACCAATGCTAAATGTAGACTCACTAGCAACTGTAGTTATTGGAATGCTTAACAAATCACAAGCCATTCTTGAAAGGATTGGAAAACGATGTTGTCGATCATTCCACCACTTCAACACATCAAGCTTCTTATTTAAACTTGGTTCTAGGAGTCCATCATCCAAATATATATCTAATTCAGACTTACCATTAACCAAGACATTTTGGCTCACATAATTTATATATTCCTATGCAATTCAAAACAATTCAAAGAAAATAAACATCAATTTAAGTAAAACAAGCACAAACAAGTGAATTCTTGAAATTATAATTAATAAGCAAAATAACACACTTACGTGAAATGCATCCATGTCTTCATCATCATCCGGATTGGAAGATTGTGTTGTTGGATTCATTTGAGAACTTGATGCACTTCCTTCACCTGCATCTTGTTTCACATATTCTTCATAAAGCTTGTATATCTTATTCTTGAAATGTTCAAGCTTATTTGCAGAAGTAGATGAATCAAGTTTGTCATAAAAAAACTTCAATGCATCAAATTTCATTATTGGATCAAGAATAGCCGCAATTGCAAGAATGACACTATAATCCTCCCAATACTTGCTAAACTTCACAAGCATCCTCTCCGCCATTTCACTAATCACCGGATCATCACTTTTGGCATTCTCCCTCAACAAACTTTCAATTTTCCACATTTGCATAAAGTGCAAGTTAGAAGTAGGATAAGATGTACCGGAAATCAAATTAGTTATCAAGTAAAATGGCCTCAAGAATTCACACATTTTCTCTCCCCTTATCCACTCATCATTTGATGGACATGATTTATAATTTCTATCACGCAATGAGAAGGTAGAAAAAGCACGACGATACTTGAGTCCACTTTCAAGCATAACAAATGTAGAGTTCCATCTAGTGGGAACATCCAATCTCAAACCCACCTTGGTATCAATACCTCCAACTTCATCAACACATTCCTTAAACAGTATCTTTCTTCCCTCTGATGCTTTCACATATTTAATACTCTCTCTAAGGATAATCGTTGAATCAATATGTCTTGCATATTGTCATTGGCACTAGCATTGTCCAAAGTAATTGAAAAGATTTTTTTTATGTATTCCCCAATCTTTCAAGCAATTAAACACTTTTTCAGCCAAATCAAACCTAGTATGTGGAGGTTCCATTTTACAGAAAGCAAGAATTTTGCTATTCAAATTCCATTGGTTATCAACAAAATGAGCAGTCAAACAAATGTATCCCTCAACAGTACATGCAGTCCAACAATCAGATGTCAAACAAATTCGATTACGACTTCTACGCATTAACAATTTCAATTTCTCCTTTTGTTCCAAATGAAATTTCCAAATATCAGACACAACAGTGTTTCTACTATAATGTTTGACTTCCGGGGTTTAACAATGAATGCAACTCCTTAATCCACTTGTATTCAACAAAGTTGAAAGGAAGACCATGTTCAATAATAGCCATTGAAATTACTTCACGCACATGTCTATGGTCAATTTCCGTAGACCTCAGCTTTCCCGCATGATCAATAAACATGGCAGCCATATCATGATATTTAGGGATAAGTTTACATTTTTTTTACATGACCAATAAGGTTGAAGTACCTATCTTAGTACCGCCAATCACATACTTTTGCCCACACCCATTGCATTTAGCCCTTTCTTTTCCATCTTCTACCCCAATTTTAGTGAAATGTCTCCAAACATCAGAAGTGCAAGATTTTGCCTTTTTACTTGTCATTTCACACTCATTCTCTTTATTTTTAATTTCATCTACATTTGGATTTACATTTCTCTTTGGACTTTTAACACCAACTTCATTCAAATCACTATCGGTAACATCATCCATTCGAATAACACTTTCATGCACAATATTAGATTCCATTCTGTCAAAAGAAAATCAGGAAATTAATGCAACTAGATGGGTTGGTCATTGGTGGTGGTGTCATGAAGAAAATCAATAAGAACCAATTTACCCAATGCTAACACTAACAGTCTTGAACCAATTTAACCATACCATGAACATGAATACACTTATACACACAAGACAGGCAGGCAGCTTTAAGAGCTCTAATGCTAAATTAACTTATCATAAGTTCATTATCATGGATAAAATCAATATTTAACAAAAGAAATAAAGAGAAAAGTTTATGTTTAAAACAAGAAAAAAATAGAGTACATCTGTACATGAATGTCTTACTGGAAGGATCATCAACAATCAACATAACTAGCAGACTAGCAGTATCATGGATATAAGCAATATTTAACAAAGGAACATCAATGTTTTACTGCCAGTACATCACGACATCAATAGTTCAGTTCAATACATGTATGATTTATCTTTTACTTGGTTTAATTACAGCCAGTACATCACGATACTCAACAGTCAACACCAGACACCAATACTGCAATACACCACTAATTAAGCTGGGATTAAATAAGGTAACTCAAAACTTGTGTATCATATTCATACCGTTCTCAATTTGAGTAGCGTACAAGCGGTGGCGACGGAGGGATGAAGGGACTAGGGAGTGGCCATCTGGCCGAGCGCGAGCAAGAAACTGGCGGACTGCGTGGTGGCGTTGGGCTTCAACGTCACTGGTAGTGGCGACGGTCGACGGAGGGAGGGAGGGAGTGGCCGAGCGCGAGCAGGCAAGTGGCGGTGGTGGACTGCGTGGTGTTGATGGCGTTGGGCTTCAACGTTAGTAGTCACGGCGAGTCACGTGGGACGACGATTAGACGGGGAGTGGTGGCGAGGGTGAATGGGACGGCGACGGCAAGTCACTTGGATTGGAGGATTTGGAGCTTTGCATTTAGGGTTTTGGCTTTGCAAATTTTCCCTCTTTTGTTTTGTGGACTGTGGTTGTTGAGAGTTGAGAGATGAGAGTGAAAATTGAAATCACTGAAATGTGAAAAAGGCCCGTGAGTGTTGTTGTGGGCTGTCCCTGCTGGAGTGTGGTCTGTGTGGAGTGAGTCACTTAGGAGATAGGTCAGCTTTTTTTTTTTTTTAATGAAACCCGTGAGCCAACCCAGCTCATCCAGGTTCAACCCGGGTGGGTTGCGGGTTAAGTGGGTTGGGCCAAAATAACCCGGGATCAAAGTGAGCCAACTTTTAATCAACCCAACCCACCAATTTTGGCTAGCCAAAACGGGTTGGCTCGCGGGTCGAACCCGTTTTGACAGGTCTAGTATTCCGTCTAATCTCATTTCCTCAATGATTAGATATCTACGCACAAATCTAAAAAGTGTTATTTTTCAAATGACATCACATGCTCCTCTGAACTCGCCTACCCCCACACACTATTTATACCCCTCATAGTTCCCTCACCTTCTCCACTCCTCAATTCAACCATCTCTCTCTCTCTCTCTCTCTCTCTCTCTCTCTCTCTCTATATATATATATATATATATATATATATATATATATATATCCATCTTCCACAAAAGTCAATCACTCACCCTCTTTCACCTTCAAAGTTCAAACCACTTAACATAACATTGGTTCATATTAGCCACAACACTACCCTCTAATACATCAAACTTTGTCATCATCACAAACCAAGAAAAAAGAAAAGAAAATGCATGACATATGTCTGAACATGCCACCAATGGTTCAAACCTTCGACCCAGAGGACCTCTTCACAAGGCGCTGCATATGGGTGAACGGACCCGTGATAGTAGGTGCTGGCCCTTCAGGTCTTGCAGTGGCAGCATGCCTCAAAGACCAAGGTGTTCCCTTCATAATCCTCGAGAGAGAAAACTGCATTGCCTCTCTTTGGCAAAACCGCACCTACGATCGCCTCAAGCTTCATCTCCCAAAACAGTTTTGCCAGCTACCAAACTTCCTTTTCCCTCAGGACTTCCCTGAATACCCCACAAAGTTTCAGTTCATAAGCTACCTTGAAAGCTATGCCAAGCACTTCAGCATAGCCCCACAGTTCAATGAAACAGTGCAGTCTGCAAAGTATGATGAGACCTTTGGCCTGTGGAGGATCAAGACCATCAGGAAGATCAAGAAATTAGGATTCTCTTCAGATGGTTGTGCTGAGTGTGAGGTTGAGTACATTTGCAGGTCGCTTGTGGTCGCCACCGGCGAAAACTCGGAGAAAGTGGTGCCTCAGTTTGAAGGGTTGGGAGAGTTTGGTGGCCATGTTATGCATGCCTGTGATTATAAATCTGGGGAAGGTTATGGTGGACAAAAAGTGCTTGTTGTTGGGTGTGGAAATTCAGGCATGGAGGTCTCACTTGATCTTTGTAACCACAATGCTAACCCATCAATGGTTGTTAGAAGCTCAGTGAGTACTGAAAGACCTTACTTAATTAGCATTCTTATATAAACAAAACTTAGATGCAGTTCTATAGCGGTTTCTGGTGGTACTGTTCTTTAATCAGAATTAGAGTTTTATTTTGGTAATCTATGTTGACATTTAATAAAAACTTTTATTGTCGGGATTACTGATCTGAAACTCTAATTCTGATTAGAAAGTAACACCAAAAGCATGCATAAAAGTTTTGTCCTTTTTTATACGTAATTTCTTTTCTTCTTTTTTTTTATCTAACATTTTTTGTGTTTATGATCAGGTTCATGTGTTGCCAAGAGAATTTTTTGGGAAATCTACCTTTGAGCTTGCTGTGACGTTGATGAAACGGTTTCCCCTTTGGATGGTTGATAAGATATTGCTGATTCTGGCACGTTTGATTTTGGGGAATGTTGAAAAGTATGGTCTCAAAAGGCCCTCAGTGGGTCCTTTGGAACTCAAGCACACTGCAGGGAAGACCCCTGTGTTGGACATTGGGGCCCTTGAGAAAATTAAATCTGCCAAAATTAAAGTGGTTCCTGGAATCAGAAGGTTCTTGCCAGGGAAAGTTGAACTTGTTGATGGCCAAGTTCTTCAGATTGATTCTGTAGTTCTTGCCACTGGGTACCACAGCAATGTACCATCATGGTTGAAGGTTAGTCCTTCTTCATAGTTTAATTATATTCATTAATTGACACTTTTTTCTTATATTGTTTCTTTTGCATTGGATTCCTGACAGTTATGGAAGTGGATTGGGTTTAACCCTGCAGTTGTTCTCTTACTCTCTCTCTCTCTCTCTCAATAAAATCAAAACCATGTCAGATTGTTAGTTTTGGCTGGTGGTTTTTTCTTTATTTTTAATATTCCTAATATAAGTATTCAACAGGTGTTTCTTCTACTATCCATTTGTGCTTCGTTTTTCCTCCAAGTTTTTCTGTACTCTTACTGGCCCTCTTTAATGACCAGGGAAGGTGTGTGTCTGTGTGTCGAGGGAAAGAAATTCATTGTATTTTGAAAATGCTTCAAATTTATAGGCATCTATAATATGTGCTTGGTTGCTTAGTACATTTTTAGATATTATAATGTTTCTCTCCTAGGGACAAATAATTTAAATGTAGATAATAATGTGCAATTAGTGGAATGAGTTTTTGATTTTGTTCAAGTTAAATTATTGGCTCAATGCACTGAACTAAAATGCAATGTTATGTTTTGCATCAGGAGAATGATTTTTTTACCAATGATGGGACTCCAAGAAACCCATTTCCAAATGGGTGGAGAGGCAAATGTGGTCTTTATGCAGTTGGGTTCACAAGGAGAGGCCTCTCTGGTGCATCTTTGGATGCAATTAATGTGGCTCATGACATTGCCAAGAGTTGGAAAGAGGAAACCAAACAGAAGAGGAAAACAGTAGCTGCACGCCACAGGAGATGCATATCACACTTCTAATTAAGAGACTCATCACTTTGATAATGACAAACATTTTGGGATTGTTTTTGTTTATTGATGATCATTCCAAACAAAGATGGTGATGTTAAGTTACAAAATAGTAGAAGTCCCTAATACAAAATAGAACACTTGTGGGGATATGAAATGTAAGTGTGCAATCTCCCACAGTAAGCTTTGTCCCTTTTCTATTTCATACCTTCCCTCTTCTTAAGGTCTAAATATAAATCTCTCTTTACAAAGAAAAAAAAAATTAGCCCTCTCCTTAAGGAAACCGATGTTTGAAAATAATTTGGCTATAAATTTGTACAAAGGACGATGAGGCTTATTTGCTTCTTTTTTTTTT
>PYAF01001738.1:67787-93867 GCA_007407185.1 Glycine tomentella | reverse complement strand
TATCATATCATGTTGTTTCTTAATTAATCTTCTTATATAGGAAAAATATTATACTAGATTAATAGAATAAGATAGTGTTAATTGTGAAAATTGTATTTATTTGTGAAAAGGAAAATATTATCAATAGCAAAGAAATTTTTACTCAATGATTTTATTACCAAATAATGCTTAAGGTGAGGCATAGAATTCATTTTCGATTATGATCAGTTCTTTTTTTTAAAAACAAGCAAGTTTATAGTTTTCAACTTATTAGAGAATTGTCTAATATTTAATGCATACAACAATTATAATTTCAATAAAGATTTCAATTTTTAAAACAATATAATAATTTATAAGATGATAAGTAAACTTTGTTAAAATGTTTTTGATTTAATGATTAGTTTTTAAATAATTTCAATAATAATAAAAAATAGGAATTGGAAAAAGTCAAGTTTTGAGAAGAAATGAAGATTGAAAAAAGTTAAGGGTTTAGAAATGTGCAGTAAAATAAACAAACATAAATTCATAAAAGATGAGAATTGGATACATATACAATGACCTGTTGAACTTTCTGTCAATTATGATGGTAGGTGTGTTGATGTTTTGAGGAATTAAGTGATTGTGTTTCAATCCCTCGAGATTGGTTGTCAGTAGATTTGTTTATAGACATATAATACTAACGGTCGAATTATATGATTCTAACATGTGTACAAAGATATTCCTCCTAAATACATTGGTATGATACTAGTAATTGTCTTCTTATAACTTATAACTTCTCCGTAACAGTCTCAATTGGTATTTCAATTTGTCAAAAAATATTTTATCTTCAATGCTTTCCAATCAGGTGCATGAATGAGATTGTCGAAATTAACACTCCCAATCAAATCACTCCTCTTGATTACACAATCTTGTTTCTTGAACTTTTGTTTATATTCCAATCGCTTTGAGGGATTCATCTACTCATCTCGAATCAAATATATCAGAATTTGATTTTCATAACTTAATCAAATTGTATATAACAAAGGTAATAAATAGACAATAGAATATCACTCTATATGTGAACTAATAAATTGATTTTGACATAATAAAATAGATATCCTATTATATTATATCCAATTTTGGCAACAAAATTATACATTAAACAATATATAATTTAAATTAAATTTAAATATATTTTTGGTCCCTATAAGGTTTTATTTTTTTAATTTGGTCCTTTTAAAAAATTGTTTATTTTAGTCTATGTAAGTCGTTTATGTTTTTTCAATTTTAGTCCATGTAAAATATTTTACTCATTTTTAGTCCTTGTAAGTTGTAAGTTTGTGTATTTTTAATTTTGATTCCTTAAGTGCAAACATATGAACAGGAAAAAATTGGAATCTAAGTTTGAAATAACTTTATACTAGGTTATTTTACAATAAATTTATAATAGTACAAATTATTCTATACGTTGTATATATATTCACAATTTAAATTAATCTTGATTTCATATCTGTAACTGTGTAAATAACATATTTGTGAGCTACAGCCAACAATAACTATATCAATTCAGTAAGGAAGATAATCGATATAATTTAGGTAACATCTTATAGTATTGGTTCACATATCCCCATTTTAAAAAATAATCATATTCAGTCTCATACCGTCACTACAACAAAATTGACTTATACCTACAAATAAAATCTGTCACTATAAGTCAATTATATGTAAGTAAAAGTATAATTAACATTTATCTACATACACTTTCTTCGTCAACTTTGAGGCGTCATATTGTGACGATTATTAATCCGTATGTACAAGTTTTACCTATGGACATATCTTTACCTATGATTATATTTGTCCGTCACTATAGTTAGTACTTACAATTTATTCTAGGTATAGGTAAAAGTCATTAACATATACCTACAACCTCTAACTGTAGGTATAAGTAATTAACATATATCTACAACATCCAATTGTAGGTAAAAGTCATATAATAATAAAAATTAAACTAAAAATATATTTTATTTTTTTATTATTAAATTTTATGAAAAAAATAATATAATTGAAGAAAAGATTATTGAATATTGAATAATATACGAAACTTAATAATATTCATATTTTGAACCTAAGCCAAGTAAATTTATAATCTAGGAATGCACAAGATAATAACTAAATACCAATAATTGAAAGTGATAACAAGCTATCACAATTGACAGAAAAGTTATGACAAGAGTTGTGAACATGTCTTCTTTCTTTCCTTATCAATGCAGTTTACACATCAAGCAACAAATTATTTGTTCTGATTTAAAAAAGCATACAGGAGAGTTTCTAAGCTTGAGTTTCTAAGCTGAGTTTCTAAGCTTTACACATAAAGACAAATTCTTCAACACAACTCTAAGCTGTACACAGGAAGACAAATTCTTCAGCACAAGGTAACCGACAAGGATGGCAGGCTCCATAATTTCAGTAAATTCTGTTGGGCCCTACAAATAGTTCAGAAAATAAAACAGTTCACAAGAAGGAAAATAAAATAAAAAGATTTGTCTTGTTTTCAGTGACTACTAGTATGCTCAAATGAAAAAGAAAATTAAGTGAAAAATAAAAAAATAGAACTTCCAGCTCTAAGACAAAAGAAAGTACCTTCCCTTTTCTTTTAACCAAAAAGAAATCTAAAATAAGATTCAGGCACACATTTTTAGCTAATCCGAATAACTTCCAGTAAATATAGAAGTTCTGCCACAAGATTTCACTCATTTAATATTCAATTTCACATTTTGAACCAGTTAAAACCAATTGCCACAATCAGTTATATATTGGAACAGTAATAAACATAATTCCATCAAGTTATTTACCCGCTTATATCTCGCAAGTACTAAAAAATCATTATTTTGAACCAGCTCCAAGATCTCCTCTTCTCTTTTATTCTCTGTTGTTCTCAAATAATGATAAGGAACACCGTGCATGTCAAGAAAATGAATCACCTCATTGAAATAAATTAAAAATCAAATAAAATAAAGAGACATAAATTAATTTAGCAACATAGTTTCTGAAATTGCACCTAATTACACAAGTGATATCTACTAAGAGTCTTCCATCCTGCCATCCATGTAACAAATCAAACAGACAATGGTCCTGCAACAATAGAAAGAAACCTTTATTTTAACACAAACATTATGTTACATAAATATACAACTAGAGGTGCTTTTTGAGGGACTAGTGTAATACAACTAGGCTTTCCTTGTCTTATTTATATACCCAATGTAAAATCAAAATTCTAACATTCAAATAATTTCACTCTAAAAACAATTAAGTAAGTCACACTAGAAGATTTCATGCATTTTTGGATTTAGAGATATTTTGAGTGTCTTTCAATGCAAATCCAATAAATAAAATCAAAAATAATGATTTTGATCCTTTGACAAAATTACTTTTGATTCAAAAAAATTTTTTACATGATTTTCAAACATGCACGTACAAAGCAAGTGGAAACTATACTTGTAAAATACCCTGGCAATATGCAATCTCTTCTTTTTTTCCTTCTCTTTTTATCAATAAACTATCCTTGTGTCTCCACAATTACAACATCAACATGTAATGTTAATTGTAAAATGTAATTGAGATGAAGAAATAATGGTGGAAGCATAAATGTTATGTTGTAGTAGTACGAGCCGGGTACGACAATAAAGGCATCAGAGCACTTGGCGATCTCTGCTTTTCTTTGATGCATGTCTGTTACTACCTTCACTTCCCCCACTGTTTCTCCAGTGAGCTGCAATCCAAATTATTATAGTAACTCATCAAACAAACAACTTCATATGACTAAGAGTGAGAATTGCTACAATACAATTCAATACTACAATTCAGTACAATGCATGCCATAGAATATAGGAAGTAAGCTAGGGAGAGGAGAGGGAGCGGTGCAATGATGAGTGTTCCAGTCTTGCCAGAGAAGTGGGCTCTATTGGAAATCATATGACTACCCTTTTTCTCCTCGAGCCTAGAATAGAGAAAAGTCATCAACAAAACTCTCTAACTTCCTCAATCATACCAATTTTAAAATTAAAATGCCACAAGAATCTAAAGTGGCTATATGGAACTAGGAGAAAAGGACAAAATGATTCAGAAGGGAAGACCCCAGATTGCCATATGTATGTATTCATGGATAATAAATAATAAATCTTATAAATAAATAACATGTGACTTGTTTGTGAGTGAGCTTAATATACTAGTTCCACTCATTTAAAAAAAAAAAAAAGGTTTAAAGTTTTTATGTTTGATGGAAGAAAAAAGAATGCTCCTTTTGAGATTTTTAACTTATGAATACGTGAAAATAATTAATTTTAGATGACATTTGGCATAAAAATATTTTATATCTAATTAAATTATTTTTTTAAGAATAATATTTTTAGAAATAAAATTCTTAAAACAACTTAATTAAACTATATTTGGCTACTATCTAATTAGGTTTCTACATTTTCTTGGGAATAATATATTTACAATTTAGTATTATATATACACAATAAAAAACAAGAGCGCGTGAGCTTGAACGCACAAAATTAAGTTAAATGGATCTTATGCAATGCATATCTTTGAATTGGTCTCCCTCATGCGTCCAATAGTGGGTTTCATGGATCTTTACCAGCAAGGCTTTAAGTTTAGTGGAAGAGACTAATTTTTTGTTTGTGTCTTGGGAATAATTTTTTATTTGTGTTATATAACTCTGCTTCCAAAACACCTTAACATTACCTCTCTTGGCATAAGTGTCTTGGGAATAACTCTGCACAAATAAGTAAGACAAAAAATTAGTTGACTTCAACAAATTCAATATATACTACGTAACATGAGACCACACGAAGAAGATGCTTGCTAACCCAGTTACATGGCAACCACCCTCATAAACAGCCTGAGAAATCAACCCCATCAAACCAATGCTGCCCCCTCCATATACAAGATCAATATTTCTTGACACCTTTTCAATACCAAACAATATCATCAGCATATGTATGTTAATAACTCTGATTTCGTGAATCTAAGAAAGCAGAGAAGTTGAAATGAAAACTAGTTGACTATGCCAATTTGTAAATCCTAGTATATAGTAGTAAAAAGGTGTAACTTAGAAAAACTGAAAATTAGAAAACGGAAGCAAGACAAATTAAACAAAGAGGGAGAGAGAAATTGACATAATTCAAAGCCATCAATTATTGACATCGACAAACTGATAAAGAGAAGATAGAAAAGGTGAGATGAGAGAGTACAATAGAAAACAAAAGTCATAAAGTAGCATTAAGAATTAACAATAACAAAAAAAAAGCCACAAGGAAGCCATAACTAAATTAATTTACGCAATGATGGCTTGCTCCTCAACCATAGATTCTCCACTCAACCACAAATGATCTACTTTTATTTATAAGCTGGTTGACAGTTTTACTCATGGAAATTACATATACCCCTTTCCTAGACTTCACTAATTTAAAGAATGATATTATGTCTTACTTTATCTGAAAAATCATGGAATTGAAACACTAAATTCTTTGACTCAGGCAACATACATTGAAACTAGAGAACCATCAAAGATAAACAAAACCCTTACCTCAAAAGCATGACCATATTTGTGATACAAAGGCCATCCAATGTGAATATAAAGCTCCTGCACAAAACCATTTGAATTTAGTTCAATAAAAAATTGAAATAGTAGCACTAGGAAAAGGAAAATATTGAATTATATAACACATTACAGGATACTACCAGCTAACTACTTAATTTCCCCAAAAATCATTACTAACGAAGCACGAGAGCAGAGGTTGCAAATTGCAATAGGCTATATGCTACTACTTAATTGCCCCAAACATCATTACTACACAAAGCACGGGAGCAGAGAAGCAACACTGTTGGTTCTTACCTTCTATGAAATTTCCCCTTATATCTAGCGAGGCACGATTGAAATTAGGAAGCTGATGAAGAAGAAAAACCCTCCCAAAGAGAAAATCATTGAAAGGAATTGATAAAATCACTCAAAGAAGTTAAAAGAAAAACACCAGTTATCACTAATTCTATTTCTCTTCTTCCCATTTCATAGATATTGAAATTGAATAGATATGGAGATTACAATAGATCAAGAAAAGAAATCACTAGAAAAATAAAAAGGTTATATCTAAAAAGTAAAAGGATCCAGAATTCTAAATTGCATGATTGCTTGAAAGGACCAGATGATAAAGCTCACCTTGAGAAACAATTCAAAACCAACCTCTTCACTTGTGTTCTGATACCAATCCTGAATATAAAGCAATCTCAACCCACCACCCCAATTGCAATAACAACATCAAATTCCAATCTTTCAGGGAAAAAAACATTGAATATTCAAAAAGATGATCATGCTGTAATAATAGTATTTAGTATTTTAGTTATGAAATGATGAGCCAAAATTGAAAATATATATGTAAGGGAGACTTTCAGAATCTGGTTCACAATATAAGTGACTTTCTATATATGGAGGAAAAACCATAAAAACGAGCTAGTGTAATGTTATTGTGGCAATGACGTTAGTTATATTCGTGTATATATATATATATATATATATATAGAAAGAGAATTTCTCTGGTATTTTATGCTTTTGTACTCCAATCTTCATAATCATTGTAGCACAATTTATGGCACTGTGATCTCATGCAGTCATCATATTATCTTTATACGGTCATTCCTTATTCATGTATACTTTTCTATTAACTTAGAAGTAACTTATTCATCAAGTTCAACTATATGTGCATATATTCTTGGATATATCTAAGCGCTTATGAAAGCCATACTAGGATCTCACTAGTGGTGAGTGGTTGAGTATATATATGCCTGATTTCGAATTTCACTGCCAACATTGTGAAAAAAAAGAAGGCTAAGCCATAGAATTGGAACACACTATTCTCAGTGGTGGCAATAGCACAACAAATAAATACCAGAATTGAGCCATAGAATTGGAGATTGGAATTGGAATTTGATCGTATTTTCTAATTTCTATTTTGGAATTTCTTTTAAATCTTGAAAAAAAAACATTTTCTAATTTGGAAGTGGATAAAACAGAGAAGATAAAACACTCGCAAATAAAAAGAAAAGGAATCTATCTAGCGTAGAATCATCCTTAATCTTTCAAAAGGGGAAAAATACTAGTCATTCACACAAGACAATTTCTCAAATAGATGGTAGATTATTACAGTTACCTCCAATTTCAAGCACAGAGAAAGACACAAATGATGGCTTCCCAGTGACCAAACTTGCTTCAACATTAGAAACTTTGGATGGCTTAATATTGTAGAACCCTAAGAGAGGTTAATGGAATGATTGGAAGCCATAGAATTGCATGGGAACCGGCGGCAGCAGTGACGGGTCTTCCCCGTTGCCACTCGGATTGTTCAGGCTGTTTTCCATTTCGCAAGGAGCATCACTCACACTTGCGGAACCCTAAGAGAAGAAGAAGAAAAAGAGTGTGTGTGTGTGTGTGTGTGTGTGTGTGTTGAGAGAAGAATGAATGAAAGAGTGAATAGATTAGATAGATGGAATGAGGGAATGAGGGTAGAAAGAAAGAAATTAGTAGAAAATAATAGAAATGGAAAATGAATGAATATTGAATGAAAGAGTGGTGTTTCCTATCACAACATAACACAAGGAGCTTTTGAAAACCTGCATCAACCATTTTCAAATTCAAATTAAAATCAAAACATATTTACATCAATAATTTTTTAAAATAAAAATTTTATATATTTTATCTATAATTAAGTATATCCATAAGTAAAAGTGTTTGTATGTATAAGTCTTTATAAATTTTGTCTACACTAAACATTGGTAGGTATAAGTCTTTATAAAGTTTGCCTACACTAAACATTGGTAGGTATAAGTTCTTTTGTTTTTACCTACATCAAGTATGAATAAGTATAAGTTTTTTTGCATTTACCTACATTAAACACCTGTAGGTAAAAAATTATTTTAGTTCTACCTACATTAAATTATGGCTGTAAGTAAAAGTGTCTGTAGCTGTATGGCAATTTTCATGTTGTGCGTGTAATTAGTAACTTTAATTAACCCTCATTCTGTACCGGTCATATACTTATATATTCTTATTTACACTCGTAACTCACACTTTTCTTATGCATAAAGTTAATAAATCAATAAAAATATATTAATTAAAAAATTACTACAAGTAAATTAAAAATTTACTCTTAAGCAACTCAAACATGATATTAAAAACATCCACATATAATACTACTTATGATCCTATATATAAGAAACAATTATGTAATTCATCAAGATCAATATAAGTGATTAAATTAGTTGATTTGTCATAAACTTTAATTTTATTTGAATTCTACCCATGACATTAAATGATTTAAGAGATGATTATTTTTCAAAAATAATTTTTTAACCAACGAATATATATTGTTTTGTTTATAACTCAATAATTTTACCCATAATTTCATCCAACATAACATAAATGTGCGGGGCGGGATGGTACTATAGTACTCGTACCTAACCTACACTCATCCGCACAAAAAGGTGCAAAAAATACCCGTCTCCATCTTCAATCTCAATAAATAAATAATTTTCCTTCTTGTTTGCATATACTTTTGCAAATACCCATAGAATTTACCTCTATTCTTTCATTTATATCCAAAAGACATTGTTAAGATGTACTTTAAAGATATTGATTAAAAACAACATAAAAACAGAACAAAAGATATTGTTAAGATGCACTCAAAGCTTAGTCACAAGATGAATGATCATTTGATACAAGTGCATATATATGTTGCTATATAAGAATTTTCTACTTTAGCTAAAACATTTTATTGCAAAATTATAAAAAAAACTTAATTATAATTAACAAACTAACATTATTACTTACCTATAAATATTGACTAAATAATTTAACTATTTAAATTTTTATTTTTTAGTTTTAATACATAAATTTAATTAACATGATTTTTTATTAAATATATATGTATGTTACTGTTGGATATAAAATATTAGCATTATAATTATTCTAGAGTTTAAATATTTTTTTATAGTTTCTAAAATAATATTTTTAGAATAATCCGTTTTTTAATATTTCTATTTTAATTTTACTCTTTACATTTAGAAATGAATTTCCATAAAAAAAAAAGTTTACACTATGAACCAATTACAAGTCATTGATGGTGTGATTTTGAAGATAATTATTGTAAAAGTAAACAAGCTTATCATATATGATAATTTATAATTAGATGATAGTATAAATACCTTTTACACTATTAGTACATACTATTTAATCTTATATTTAACATAAATAATGTGTTTTGAGTCCTCACTTAATTCCAAAAATATTAATTATATTTTCAGGAATTATAATCATATTTAAATATTATTGACAAAAATATATTTAAGTCATTTTTAATATCTAAAATTTAAAATCGTGATAAAAATATGTAAATCAAACTAAGTAAAACTTTCTTTATATTTTTTGTATGCTTTATAATTTTTTAGAAAAACATTATCACTAATCTAAACGAAATAATATTTTTCTTTTTTTAAAAAAAATTGTTCACCTAACCTAAAGAAAATATACCAAGAAATTCTGTAAGGAACATACTTATATCCTTAAAGGACGTTAGTTTTCACTGTCAATTGAAAATCTTGTTGGTGGATAATTTATAAATACTTTCATAAGTGTTTTTGAGTCTTGATACATGTTTATGAGCTCTCAAATCAAACTCACCTAAATTTTTTGGTATTGAAAAAAAATGTTTCTAGTTTTTTATTTATTTATTTCTTGTCTTTGAACGCAAAATATTTTCTGTAAAAAATTTAAATAATCATAAAGATCATATAAATACTAAAAATATGGGGAAAAATAAGAAAGAATGGGTCATATTGATGAGATTTAGATAAAAAAAAAATCTGAATTGAACACCTGCATAAGAATCTCTAAAACTCTACATAATATATTTTAGATATATATGTAAAGTCATCAATCGGATTACTTGTTGTTATTCAAATTTTATCAATAATAGAGGTTGCCGACACTTAAAATTGAAATAATGCTTCACATACGAAAACATTTGAAAAATTGAAATTGAAATTTCACTACATGTCAGATTGATCAAATTAAGGAAAATTTAAATAAAAAAAATGTTAATCACAGGTCCATATGAGATTGGAAAAACCCGCTAGGGTTATTAGGCGAATGGTTGGGATATTATGCATGATATATAAGTTTGAACTTCATTGTGACCATTAAAAAAAGAAATTAAGATTGAAAAATATGAAATTTGTAAATTCAATTTTTGTTTTGATGCAAAAGTTAATTGTAAAATCGAGTGTCAAAAGAATATGAGTGTAAGAGATTCACGTGATTTAAAATATAAACATAATTGATAAATAGATTAATTGAGAGTTTAAACTTTTCTTTTTATCAATATAGCAATGCCATTTTAACGAGTATATTAAAAAAAAAGAAGCTATAGTTATACTTAGTTGTGAACTTATTTATTCAAGTATGAGCTCGACGACCACTTTAGAACGACAGAGCCATAATTGTGTTGAGACTTTTTTAGTTGGACTTGAGGCCATCACTTGACCAATTGACACAAAATGACAATTAGCGTTGATTTTTAATGAAATGACGACGCTAATTTTTGTTCTTCTTGTAGTGAACGATAATTGATATCTTCAACCGATAAGATTTAGATCAACTGGTAGGTATAAAAAAGAGATAATTTTCACACTTATGTCTTTATCTCTAAATCTTAAACTATTTCATACTGAAGAATAATAGTAAAGGACATAATCATTGAGAAGTTAAGAAATAATCTTTTTGATATATGAATATTAATAGTTTTTTTTTAATTTATATATATGTTATAATCTTAAAGGATCAATAGATTAAAATAAATGGTCATTAATGAAAGTAACAATCCTTTTTGGGTTATGTGCACGTATATTGTTACCATTTATGGTATCATGATACAAGCAGAATTATCACATGTAAGAATGGAAATGGATCAGGTCGCCTATCAAGGACCTTTGGCCTGACCTGGCCTAACTTGTTTAGAGTTTAACTTTCTACACCAGCCATTTTTCCAATACATCCAACATGCACAATGTAATACCGATTTTGCCTTTCACGTAATCCGTAAGTTGTATACCGACATACACCATTCGAATCCATATGACTCATACGGATCGACAATCTGTAAGAGCCGTATGGATTGCCAATCCATATGACTCATACGGATCGATAATCCGTAAGAGTCATATGGATTGTCACTCCATATGACTCTTACAGATTGCTGATCCGTATGAGGATAAAGTTGGAAATAAAAAAAATATATGATGGGTGTGCTAGAAAAAGCGCTGGTATAGGAAGCATGACTCACTTGTTTATTATAAAGGTCATGTTAAAGCTTTTTGAAAAGCCTATTTAAATAAAAAGGTCAGGTTAAAGCTTAAAAAAACATGTTAGGCCTATCAGACTGGCCTATTTAACATATATATATATATATATATATATATATATATATTAAAACTTTAAAATAATATATTTATTTTTCTAAACATATTTTTTTCTTTATTATAAAGGTGGATGATCAATCACTTCAAAAAATCACCTTGAAAATCTCATAAAATGATTATTACTTATTTGAAAATATAAGTAAGATGTTGAGACATTTTTTGTTTAAAAATTATTTTTTTAACTTTCCTAAATTGAATTAAAGTTTTTTGTAAAATTAATTTTTCTACTAAAATAGGTTTTCTAATAGGCTCGTAGGTCTTAGAGGCTTTTAAATAAGTCAGACCATGCCTAAAAAAAAGGCTTATGACAGGTAAACAGATTAGATCAAGCTTTATATTTTTAAATTAGGTTAAGACCATGCATAAATAAGCATAGTTTGGCATGACCTGTTTCCACACCTATCTAAATGCACGTGTTGCCTGCTACGTCCATGCATTACACATCACATCCTGGGACTCGAAATAGTTTTACGTTGTTGTAAGGGATCTTCTGGTAGGCACTAGCAGATCTACATTAAGTCCAAGGGGTGCACTTATACCCCCTTAATTTTAAAAATTCACAAGTAAATATTTTTTTTAGAATTTTTTTAAGTAAAATTATATATTTTTGTATTTTATTTTTTCTATATTTATATATTTGAACCCCCTTATTTCAATTTCTATAATTTATCCCCATTGATTCATGGTCCTGGCCCCTCACTTGAAAAAATTATATATAATTATCTAATATTTTTATATTTTGTCTCCCCTAATTTTATATATTTGAACGCATTACTCTCATATTTTTATATTTTATACTTTTTAATTTTATATATTTGAATCCACTATTCTCAATTTTTATTTAAATATTTAACTTAAAAATTCAATTTTTATTTTTTTAAATAAATTACCCCCACTCTATTTCTATGTTGGCAAGATTTAATTCATCCACATAATTTTCGTTCAAAATAGCATATTTGCAATATTAATTTTTCCTAATTAAGAAACGGTTAATTGAAGAAACAACAACACAAGTATAAAAATGAGTTTCATTGGCCTCACGGATAAAATCAAGCTTGTTTGCACGAATTTAATTTAATAACTTATTTTTTTATAAATTATTTCAAGTATCTTACGAAAATAAGTTATTTGAAATAGATTACATAAATTATAAGTTTTTTCTTAATTTTATTCTCACGAATTTATTTGAAATTTTAATTTTTTTAAAATTTAAAAATTCTTTTACTTATTTTAACATTCTTACAAACACTTTCAATTAATCTTTTACGTCATTTAATATTTATCAATTACCTTATCAATGAATCTTATCAAATACTTTTAATTAACTAAGTTAACGTATAATCTTTTAACTTTTCAGCTCCTAATTTATAACTTATATAAATTTATATAAATTTTTAGTTAACTTTAACCGTTAATTTTATCAAACATATCTAATGTATAATTTCATTATTCTCAAGTGTGAATAGAATTTTCCATTAGTGATATATCAACTTGCTAGGTTGTCAGGATATTAATTCTTAAGCATATTCTATCGGATAAAGCAATTTTAAAGAAATGTCCCATCAATGTTCTCTTTTGAGCACGTTTAGTTCTGCTTATTTTGAGAAAATAATCACTTATTTTTTATTTCTTAAAATATTTTGAAAGAAAAAGGTATTACTTTCAAAATCTAATCATTCCTATACAATCACTAAATTCAACTGAACGATTTGGTAAAAGAACTCATAAGAAAACTATTTCAATTCCAAGTGCTAAGAACTCACTCCTGGATGTGTATAGCACAAGAAACAGTGAAACGCAAGATAAAAATTCCCAACAGGTGGTGAACCAAAATGGACCAAAACTTGTAAAAAATACTTAAGTTTCACAAGAGAGCCAAAGACCTTATGTATTATACTTACAAAAAAAAAAAAAAAAATCATTCATTTATGTTGTATTTGTCAGTGACAATTTTGGGACGAGCAAAGATGGATTTTTTTTAATTGATTTGGTATAGTTGATTTGTCAAAATCGTGAGTATACTCGCTAACTAAACATATAGTGGAGAAATGCGGATCGTCGTTTCGCGTCAATAATTTTTTGAAAGGATGAATGAAGACATTCTCTTCTTCTCTATAATATGCTCTCGACACTTTCATTGTCGTCAACGGACGACCTATCATCAGGGGTGGATCCAGAAAAAAAAAACTAAGGTGGGCACTAGTGATGGGGTTCGGGGGCAACACCCCCGAAATTGTTTTTGTGAAGAAAATTAAAGGAACAAACCATTATAACAAAAGTGTGAAAAATGGTACAATTCAAAAGGAAAAAAATGACTAAATTAGTGTGTGGTCGGTGCTTAAAAATAACAAGAATGTGGCCACTGCATTTATGAAAATTACAAACATACATACTCACATTCACTTCTCTCTTATTTTTCATCTTTTTTATTATTCTTTTTCCATGCTTTTCAATTTCTCCTCGTGCAAATGTCTAAGCTATTTTTTTATTTTACTTTATTTTATTATTATAAAAAAATTATCCAAAAAATAACATTTTTAAATGTATTTTTGAGAATTTAAGGGGGGCACTGCCCCCCCCCCAATCTGCAACGTGCATCCCCCTGCCTATCATCATTGCTAGATGTTCGTGTCCCCGATGTCACCATCGCCATTGCCAGACGTTCACATCCCCAATGTCACCATCGTTGTAGTCAAAGAATGTGTTCTCTATTTTTGTTGCCTATTAGTGCTGCATGTTAACGTTGTTTGGTGTGCGTTGGTGTTGGGACTTGAGTGTTTGGTGTGTGTTGTGTGACAACTTGTTTGTGCATGGAAGGAGATGCATTCGGGGTGTTTGGTGTGTGTTGTGGCAGCTTGTTTGGTGCATGGAAGGAGATGCCCTCTGTTGTGTTTGAGCCTGATCACTTGTCTGTTTTGGTCATTGCTTCCTACATTATATATTATTTTCTTCATACACTATATGATAATAGTGTAATACCGAAAATAGGTTTTTCACTATTTTAATTAGGTTTAGTGTGTAATACACTATTTGGTTTCGTTTCAGCAGTTGCACATTCCTTCGTCTTCATTTTCGTCTTCTTGGTCGTGTTGTGGCTGACGGTGGTGGCATTGGTACTGTGCGATCGTTGGAGCTGCAGGTGATTGGGGGTCGTGTTTGCCCCGTTGGTGGTGGTGTTTGTGTAACGGTTATCGTCATTTTTTGTCATCGAGGTCGTTACGGATTGGCGAATCCGTGTGAATGATACGGATTAGCCAATACGTAAGAGTAGTATGGGGGATCTTACGGATTACACAATCCGTACGAAGCCTTGATGATATGTTTCTGATTAATGCAATTTGAAACAACATCCTAAGAGATTTATCATATTATTATGGTTAATTTGAGAAAGTACAATCAATTCATTGATGAATTGCTGAATATGGTATGGAATATTGATTTTAAAATTGAAAAATGTTCACAATTATATTATCTTGTATAGTGAAGACCTTAGTTGATTCAATTAATCATTTATGTTGACCTTAGTGGAAAAAATTGTTATTTATCTTTAATGAGCATTGTTGCAAACCAAAACAAAAGACCTTAGTGCTTAAGAGAAATTGCAAGAAATTAAATGTTCACCCATTATAGAACCTAACCCTCTAATTGGATTTGCTCATGAACAACCTTTTGATACAAATTATGGTTTGCAAGGTTTCTCCTTATAGTAACCAAGCCAAAAAAAAATAAAAATTGGTGGAGGACTCTGGTTCCCGACGCGAATAGCGCCAAAGTGGCGCTAGTAGCGCTAAACGCGGTGCCAGTAGCGCGGGACATGCACCAGATGACCAATTTTCACTGGAATCTAGCTGGTTAGCGCTAGAGTGGCGCAATTAGCGTCAGAAGCACGCTGGACCTCTAGTTTTTGGCGCCAATAGCGTCAGAATGGCGCCATTAGCTTGGGGACGCGAGCTGGAGTTACTTAAGTGACCCATTTCTCACTCTTTGCTTCACAAAATACAATCTTCTTCTTTCCTTCCTCCATGACCAAGCTTGGAAAGCTTCATACCCACTCATTCCTTGACCAAAACCCTTTGCATCCAATATGAAAGTTGAAGGAAATCATCCTATGAGCTAGATTCCAACCTCCATTTTCTTTAAAAACCATCATATGGGAGATCATTTTCTCCAAGGACCTTCACAAAATTTCAATTTTGAGGGGAAATGAGGCGTTTTAAGGACGTTCAAGCTTGGAGAAACTGTCCTCTAGCCTTCCTTGTCGTTTTAGAGGTAAGAAACACAAGTTTTACCGATTATTTAGGAATTTGTTCTTGAGATGAATAATGACCCATTTGAGTTAGAACTGAAATTAGGCTTAAGTCCTTTGGAAAAGTATGCTTAGGAGGTTGTTGTGATGCAGGTTTAACCTTGAAATATAATTTTTATGGATTTTGGATATTGGGTTATGAGGAATGTATGTGTAGGAAGAATGTTGGTTAAATTGATGATATTGTGGTATGTTTGGGCCTTGGTGCCTTCACAAGATGTGTTTAGGAGATTATATAAACGGTGAAAATGTGTTGAAGTAACCGTTTTAGCCACCTTGATAATTATAGGAATGTGGCATGTGTAGAGTATTGAACTCTTTGAATTGGCTTATGCAGAGTCTTAGAGAGACTCTAGGGCCTTGGTTAGGCCAAGATAGATCCTACTGGGGGTCTGTAAGTCACTAATTAGGTGACTACCCTTATAACTTAGAAAAAGAGGTTAAAATGGAAAAGAATAGCGTTTCTTTTCATTCTAACGGTTGAGAATTGTTATTGATTGTTTGTATGCGTTTATGTAGGGCGTGATACAGAGGATATAGGTGGTTGTGACCACGAGGCCGGGAGAGCTAGTGTAGCACTTAGAGCAGGTAAGCTCTTTGTTCTTGGGGAGTCTTTCCCTTGATTGTGTTTCACCATACTCAGAGAGAGTGGTGGTTATTGTAAGTCATGATGCATGTGATATTGAAATTGTGTGTTACTACTTTTTATTGAGAACATGTATATGATGTACACTATGATGATATGTTGTAGGGTTGATGAGATTCTCTAGCCAATAGAATAGACTAAGTATGAACTTCCTTTGGAGCCAAAGTAATGTGGAACAACTCCTTGTGGTTAACTGATATAAAAACCTGAGAGAATGTGCCCTTAAGTGGATGATCTTCCTCAGGCAATGTAATATGGAGAATGTGCTCTTAAGTGGATGATCTTCTCTTATATTCGTGTTGCATTCCCGATGTTAGTAGCGCCCAACGGAATGACACTTGTGTTGTGATATACATGTGATGTATTTATGAGAGCCATGATGGCTAGATTGTGTGATGCCAATTTTGATGCTATATGTCATAGAAGTGAACCAGGGGGAGGAGAGGCCTCCAAGAATCCTGAGTTTACTGAGATTGTATCTCACCCCGTGTGGGGATTATATTTGTATAGGTGATGCTCATCGAGCGGATGATGGATCCTAAGGCAAGAGGTCCGAGTAGGGATATGATTCTGTGTAAACCTTAGGCATATTATTTTGAGAGCATGTTGGCTCGGTGTTTTGTTATGCCTGTATTTTGTACCCCTGAGGGGAAGATGCACAGTTGATGTACATTATGTATATGATGTATATCTAGAGAGATATTGATGTATGTTGAGAGGACGAGGTATAGGATACCTTATTTTGTACAACCATTATTGAGATATATGCATATGGCTTATTTGGTCCTCTAGTTGTATGATGTGAGTATTTACCATACATAATGTAAATATGGTATTGTTATTGACGTATGATGACGTCATTTTGTTTTTGCTTCTGAATTAATTATCTTTAATTAATTGTTGCGCTTAACGGCCATAATTGAATGTTAATGAACTGGATACATATGGGGCATTACACACCTAGTTTGGAATTCTACTCCTATAATTTGTCTACTTAGATATTGTAAAGATTTTTTGTGGCTAGGTTGAGAATTTTTGAAATTGTTGTGTTCTTATGGATTTTTTTGAAATGCGTTGCATTTCATGTCATGTTTTGATATTCATATTCATGTAAGTTTTATGTGCATTTTGAGTCTATTAGGATTTGTTTAGCCCTTGGTTTCCTTAATTTTTATACTTTAGTCACTTGGAACTCTTGAGGTGTGGTTTTGTGTGTTAAATGATTGCAAACGAGAATTACAATTGGATGATTTAGATTTGGAACTTGAAGTTTAGGGACTTGGAGTGAATTACGGTCAATAGATGGACTATGTGTGAATAATTGACCAATTTTTGTATGTGAAGATGTTGGTTGATGTTTGTGTTAGTTGTATATAACATGGATTTGTTTGTAGTTTGAAAAGTTGTTGTATAATTATTGGTACAGGATATAGTAAAAATACTAAATTTGCGTAAAGCTCTTGGGAGAGCTATAGATCGAGCATTTGGATCACGTGATGCTAATAATGCAGAGGAAGGCACTGAACGTTGTAAGCCTATCGCTTTTGCCAGAAGACGATGGGCAGCTGCTCCTGTTGCTGAGGAACTAGTTGCTCAGGAAGAGCATGTGGAGCCTGATATTCATGTGACGGATGCCATAGGTAGTGATTCATAAGGATTTCCAGGTGGCCCATAAGACTGTTCTATTTTGAAAGACTATGGTAACCATGTGGCGCTTAGAGTGTGGGCCAGAGAGGTACTTTAATGTTTAATTAGACACAAAAGAACTTATAGTTGAAAATGTGATGTCCTCTGACAATAACTTATTTGCAGGAACATCCTGAGTTAAAATTGACTTCTCACGGATGCAAAGTAGCCAAATTTGGACCCCAACACATGAGATTGAAGGACTAGTGGCTTCTACTGGGTTAAGCTCATTGATTTCATGCTCGGTTGAGATCGGAGACAGAGGGTTGTTATCTGCATTTGTGGAGAGGTGGCACTCGGAGACTAGCAGCTTCCACTTGCCAATCAGAGAAGTGAGTCTGACATTAGATGATGTTGCGTCGTTGTTGCATCTCCCAGTTATGGGAGCTTTCCAGACGTACGATGCACTTGACGTGGGGGAGGCTATCACATTATTGGTTGAGTTGCTAGACATGACAGTAGAGGACGTTGAAGCTGAGACTGAACAGTTCCACGGGGCATATGTTCGACTGTCGTGGCTTCGAGAATTGTATGTTGCGAAGTGTGATGGTAGGCAGTGGGTTTTAGCGGCTAGAGCATATTTGCTCCATCTGGTTGGTTGCACAATCTTCACAAACAAGAGTGCCACACACATCAGTGTGGTGTTCTTAAACACATTTCGCGATCTAGACCAATCGGTGGGGTATAGTTGGGGTGCAGCTGCTCTAGTCTACATGTATGAAAATTTAAACTATGCATGTCAGCATCATGGTAAACACTTTGCTGGATATATTTCATTGTTACAAGTAATTACGATACATCATTTTATTAAGTAATGTTGTTGTCTAGTAAATTTAAATTATGTTAGTGTTAACATTATGATTCGTTATATTAATTAATTTTGATGTTTCATACTGCAGTGTTGGATATATGAACATTTTCCAACCATTGAAAATGTCATACTAGATCCTCATTATGATGAGAGGTTGTCCCGTGCATGTTGCTGGAAAGCTTCTAAGGCTTACCAGTTACAACCTATCACAGGTGGTTAGATAGGTTGACATTGGACGATGTTTGTTGGACGTCATATGGGGACCACCGTTGCCAAAGGGACTTCGACATGATTTCGTTATTTTCTGGGTACCTAAGGTAGGGACAATACATGATCACACATTTACCCGAGAGGGTTATTAGGCAATTTGGATTTGTTCAACAAATCCCCGAGTTGTACCACTCTAAGACTCCTTCGCTAGAAGAAGTTGACGACTGATGGACCCACTTCTCCGAGTATGTTGTTGCCACTGGACATTTGGTGACTTATCCTAGTGAGTATGCTCGTGGCTATATGGAATGGTTCTATCAGATATCCCATCCATTTATGAGTTCGCCAAAGGCTGGGGAGCCTAGCCGACATCCGTTGCGACTCACTACTACCATGCATGACCCCCTTTCTGTGCAGAACGATGACAGACCAGGTGTGGCAGATTCAGTTGCAAGAGCTTCTGATGTTAGTCATATGCCCCTATATGAATCGGTAAACAATGCCAGTTACATTGCTTTTAAATATATTTTAAGGTATTCATAACAATGATTTATGACCACCGCATATTATATGATTGTTTCAGGGTATGTGCCAAAGGATAAGAGATCGGTTATGCGTATGGTTACTCCTGATACAGATGCATAAACTAGTGTACAACACCTGTTGGAATTAGCACAGAGTGTTACTCAGCATGGAAACGTGTATGTGCGATCCAGTCGGTCAAGGGGTACGCAAAGGAGATGGCTTGATGGGGCAAATTAAAGAATCTTGTATTTACACTATGTTTGTAGACAATACTTTCGTGATTAAACACTTTCGTAATTAATTTCTTATTGACACCATGTTACTCAGCATTAAGTGCTCTATGATTAAACACTTTGGTGATTAAACATGATTGCATATGTTGTTGATAAATTCTGGGTATCTTACCCATGATGATGACTTTAATCCCAAAATTATAAATGTAGACCACAGTAAATATAAGTCATGGTAACTGAGAAGTGTTTTAACATGATTACAAAAAAAGGCCAACACTGTCATTTAAATTTTTAATCGTCTTCTAAATCGACATGGTCAGTGCTACACTTCATGGATTTAGTATACATTCTCATTCTATCAACATAAGGAGTCGGCCAATGTGTGACTTCATTGGAACAGTGCGTAGACCATAAGAATGTGGTAGATGGGATGGGACAATCGTCTGTCAGTCCGACCTATTTAAACAAAAAAATTATGAAAAAGGCAATGAACCAAATGTAATATAATAAAATACTTTGCTAAACCGTGGAAGTTATTCCTGAACAAAATGGTTACCAAATACATGGCCAATACATATAATGCGATGAATAGATGGATCTTTAGGTGGTTGGCTTCTCATAGGGAAAAATGTCATACTTTGCTCGAGAGAAAGGGAAACAAGAATGACATTATACCTGGATGCAATCACATATCCCATATCGCTAATTTCCATCCATTTATCCATAGTAACCTATACAGAAAAACTTGTATTAGATTTGTATTTAGAAGATTAAAACAATCAAAAGTAACGTTATATATGCACAGGTATTTGATTTTGTTTACCTTCGAAAAAACATCGACAAAAAGTGAATGTTTTAATTGCTCAAACCTCTTAAAGCCGCCAAACAAGGCTATATATTCATCAGACCATTGTGCAAGTTCTTTCAGCGAATGGTTACGTACCAAAGGCCAAGATTCTTCACCATAACCTAATGCGACAGCATTTACACGATATCCACAATTAACATCAGCTTTAACATCAGTAATGTCCACGATGAATTGTGCATAAAAGGCTAAAATTGATGCATCATCGGAATATTTCTGTTGCCATGCGTCTGCTCATACGAAGAATCATACCTTTTGTGTGTAGAACAACTATTTTGCACCGAATGTAATTCATCCATATACTCAAAGTAAGACGGATCCCGCTTGGTGGATCTTTCGAGTTTTGTGTGTTTATTTTTTTGGAGAACCTTTTTTTTTCACCTTTTTAGGTGGGGGATGCATTGAAGTTGAATCAAGAAATGCAAGTTCTTTAAGTTTTGTCTTAAGTGTAACCTTGTCGCACATGTCAAGCTTCTAAAACGCTTGGAGAAAGCCTCCATCTCGTCATTGATGGCAATTTGTCCGTCATCTAAACCTTGGTCTGAAAAATTTAATCTTCGCCAAAAAAAATGAACACTTGAAAGCAGTATGCTGCCAACAACAACTTTAGGTAGTTCACATGCACAAGGGAGACCATGGGTAGTTCGCATCACACATCCACAACGAGAGGGGTTTTTTGCCGCATAATGAACTTGTTCAAACTCAGCCGCAATTTGGTTTAACGCATACCTGGACACCATGTCGATCTATCTCTTGTACAATGTTACTTTAAATACATGTCCCACCACATGGGTGCTTCTTTCCAATGATGCCTTTATGTCAGCATATTGTAACTTCATCATATTATTTATCGCATCCTAGACACTACATAAATCTCCAAAGTTATTCTGTAGTAGCCTCTTAAGAGTCCAATGAGCAGACTCAACCCTGCGTTTAATGACAACATATCAATACATTGAAAAGTTATTCAAACGAGAAAGTAAACAAAATTAAAAGTTCGACTACCTGTTAGTGGTGGTGTTCCCCAAATGCATCACTTTATTTGTCCATGCGGTTACAAATCTTTCTTTGTGAGGATAAAACCATGTGTCTTTCACATAATCAACAAACATTGGCCATGGTGAACAAGCAATCTCAAACTTCGTAAGGCAATCACAATATTGTTTCTCAGTACCACAATCAATAAGACTCCCCATGCTTCCATCACGTGGTCCCAAGCGTTCTTTTGACGAATAAAAGTTTTACATTTTGCCTTCACATTCTTCTCAATGTGAAACCGGCACAATAAATTCGTTGCCTCAGGGAAAACTGTTTTGACGGCGTTCATCAATGCTGAATCTCTATCAGTAACAATGACCTCTGAGAAAAATTCACTTTTCATAAATATCCCTCTAAATTGTTCAAGGGCCCACACAACATTGTTTATATGTTCGACCTCCAAATAGGCAAATGCAGCTGAAAATGTCAAACCAGTAGGTGTGACACCAACAATGTCAAGTAACGGAAGTCTGTACCTGTTTGTTTTTTATGTACTGTCTATGAAGAACACCATATGATATGCATTGCTCAATTTGACTGCATCCGGATATGCCCAAAATAAGTCACGTACAACATTTTCATCCTTCAATCTATACCAATGAATATACAAGTCGCGTTGAAAAAGTTTCATTAACTATTGCATTTCAGTATTATTGTCTCTAATACGCGTCCGGTATGCATATCTTGCATTGTATATTTGCTTCAAACTTGTATAATTATTGGCATTGTGATCCTTCAAAGTTAACAGAATATTCTTGGGTTTCACCACCAGCCTTGTCATATCACCAACAATGATCTTCTCCTCATCAGTTAGTCGACCAGCATATGAGTGTCCACAGAATGACCTAGCCAAAGCATGATTATGACTGCCACATATTACATTCACAATCCACCCTTGACCTCTTGGGACTGGTTTGGCTCGCAGCTTAAAAGGACATTCACATTTTCTCGTGCTAGTTGTTGATGGTACCAAACCTTTTCTCCATGATCTATACTTTCCGCTCCTTTCACATCCAATTAAAGCATATGATGTTGTTCCCAGCCTTCCATTTGACATGCCACTCCTCATTATGACAGTTACAAAACAAAACAATTGTCATATGCAACTGTACGAGCCTATTTCAATACGTCCTCAAGGGAATGAAACACCTACCAAAACGGATAATTCATTTTTAATCAACTAAATTCATTTGTTTAACAACTTTAACTAAACTCAAAATCATATCAATACCTCCGACGTCTTAAACGCTGCAGAACAATCAACTGAACAATGATTATTTTCTGGGGCATCATTTTCTTGTTCAATGTCTTCATTCATATAAATATCTTCAGACATTATACTTTCATACATCCACTCGTCATTGTCCATCTTAACAAATAAAAAAATAATTCTTACATGGACAATCCAAAGTTACGCAAAATAAATATTTAACAACATTTAAGTCATAAAATATTACAAATTCATAAAAAATACAATATCAATATTAACAGCATTAAAGTCATAAAACATCCAATTTTCAAAAATGTAATAACCAAAACAATCCCAATAAATCATAACATACCTAATTATCTAATTTATCTATACTAATTCATCCTAAAACTTTAAAAGAGATGCACTAATTTGTTTTTTCAATTAATAATAATCTATTATAATCCTTTTAAATTTATTTTCTAAAATTATAAAAAAAAACACTTAATAATACATACTGATTAACTAATTTGTATGCTTCATACGAATTAGTTAATCCGTAAGTGTCCTTTTCGTCAAATGTTGTTACGGATTGTGTAATCTGTATCATCTATACGGATTACCTAATCCGTATATAGTAAAAAAAATCTTACCTCAGTGCCGCCACCACCAGCAGCCACCACCAATCACCACCAGTAACGCTCCGATGAAGGTAAACAATGAACGCATCTACCACCACTCACAAATGCACACCCAACAACAGCTACAACCTCAACAATGTCCAATACCCTACTCTTTCACAGCAAAATGAAAACGAAAATGAAGCCATGGAAGTTAAAGTTGCAGTAGGGGTATTTTTGTCATTAAAATAAAATATATAATGTATTAGTAAAACATATAGTGTATGAAGAAAATCCCGTTTGTTTTTACCAAGAAATCTTACCCACATTTGAAGAAAAGATAAACATATTGATAAGAGTTCATCAGTATTTTTATAGCTTTATCATTTTTTCTCTCTCATATTTCTCTTGAATGAAACAATCTAACATCCTACTTTATTTCCACTCTATTTATCTTTTGTGCAAGGCTTAAATATCTTTTTATCTCTAGCAAATATTCAATTTTTGTATTTGCTCCCTAATAAATTTAAATTTTTATTGAATCCCTTATAAAACAATTATTTTATTTTTGGTCTTCATACACTTTTGTTTAGTCTTTAATAAATTAACAAATTTTGTATTTGTTCCCTTATAAAAAATTTCATTTATTACTAATTGGAACTAAAACAATATTTGCTATTTTATCAAGAAGAAAACACAAAATTCGTTAATTTATCAAAAACTAAAACAAAATGTATATGGACCAAAAACAAAAATGTTTTATTAGGAATTCAACACTAAAAAAAATCATTAGAGAACAAATGCAAAAATCAACTATTTTTTAGAGATAAAAAATATATTTAAACTTTTATCTAATTATCTCTCTTTTATTTCTATATAGTATATTTCTCTCTTCACAACCAATCTGAACTAAGATGCAAGACATTTTTGAATTTGGTGTTTGTGGTATTAGATACTAACGAGAATTGGTGTAAGTGTGTAACCAACAAGATTGATAGCATATTTATGCCAGGAAATAATGTTCAATCACACGCTTTAACTTCTAATATTATGCCACAAAAGTAACAAAAATATAACATTATTCCCAATTGTTCTTGTTACAACTCGAAAGGCAGTTTTGCAAAGCTAAAAAATGAGTAGACTTGTAATCAGCAAGTTCGTATTTAAATCTTCATATTTGCCGAGTACGCTATCCTAAATACTTTTATATGAATCAAGAGTTGTCCAACCTGCTAATCACTTTTCTTTGAATCTGTGGAATTCATTGGACAAGCTTATACACCGGTCCTTTATCAAAATATAGGTTTAGTTATGACCTCCTGATTGGAAGCTTTTAATCTGTTAGAATCACTTGTTAGAAAGCATCTTCTCAATTTGACCATTTTGGTTGTAAGAATCCACAATTTTCTTAGCATATGTAGGCATGTGCCTATCAGCTCTGCATTTCAACAATACAAACAAATTATCCTTAATATCAAAGTAAGGGTTGCCATAAATTATCCTAACTTGAAAGAAATTGATGATTCTACAATACTGAGAGATACAATACATACAGGCTACATCTAATTTATGTTAATTAAGAGAAAATAAGGAAATAAAGTTAAATAGATTCTGTAAAAATCAATTCTAATCAAATCTATCCTAATTACATGATATTAGGAAAGAAATATGAACAATAGGATCAAATCACACTAATATTGTGTTAATTAGATTTCACAACATCCTACATACCTTTCCTTTCCCCACATACGATTCACATGAAGATAGTTGCGAATGGTATGATAATCAAGTGAATAGCGTGCAAATTCAAGACCCTTTGGACCAACCTGAGCATAAAAGCCAGAGCTAAAATATCATTATATTGTGCATAATATACAAGTATCAATGGATAAATTGGTATGAATCTTTTACCAAGTTTAGTATAAAAGCCAACAAATTTCCAATAAACTTTGGGGCAGGCTGAGAGGGACCTCTTCCTGGTCAAGAATTTCAAAAAAAGAAGTAATCAATTTTGAAAGTTTACAAGGAAGGAAGTACTGATCAAAACAGATAGAGGAGATACTCTTAGCCTAAGATAACAACATAATAACTGTCATATTCTACCATGGATATATCAATCCATAAAAGCCAATTTTATCACAAAGCACTAAATGTGAGACCTATGCCAAGAGCCAAGACTATACACAGAAAACCCTATAAAATAAATACATTAAATAATGAATGTTATATACCTAACTTAGCTTCATCATCAGCCTTAACAGTCTCCATGACAAATGGTCGCCTATCCCCCTGAATCAGATGGAATCATACTCTTTATTATAACAACAACAACAACAACAACAATAATAATAATAATAATATGCTTAAATGGAACAGAGCTGGTAATTTACAGTACTAAATGTTGGAGTAATCTCCAGTAAGTTCTCTATAAGACTCAACATCTCTCTTCCACGTTCATTCCTGT